>JAGISJ010000026.1:0-26231 GCA_023375725.1 Nephotettix cincticeps
ATGGGACATGGGACATGGGACATGGGACATGGGCCATGGGGCATGGGACATGGGACATGGGACATGGGACATGGGACATGGGATGGGACAAGGACAGTGAGGGGGACATGACATGGGGAGACATGGGGACAGACATGGGACATGGGACATGGGACATGAGACATGGGAGACATGGGACAAGAGACTTGGGACATGACAATGGACATGACATGGAGACATGGACATGAGACGGGAGACATGGGGAGACTGGGAATGGGGACATGGGACATGGGACAATGGGGACATGGGACATGAGACATGAGACATGGGGACATGAGACATGGGGACATGGGATGGGGACATGAGACATGGGACATGGGGCATGAGACATGAGACATGAGACATGAGACATGAGACATGGGAGACATGGGGCATGGGGGGGACATGGAGACATGAGACATGGGGACATGGAGACATGGGGACATGGGAGACATGAGACATGGGGACATGAGACATGGGAGATGAGACATGAGACAGAGACATGAGACATGAGACATGAGACATGACAAGAGGACATGAGACATGGGAGACATGAGACATGAGACATGAGACATGAGACATGAGACATGAGACATGAGACATGAGACATGAGACATGACATGAGACATGAGCAAGAGACATGAGACAAGAGACAAGAGGACAAGAGACATGAGACAAGAGACAAGAGACAAGAGACAAGAGACATGAGACAAGAGACATGAGACATGGAGACAAGAGACATGAGACATGACAAGAGACATGAGACAAGAGACATGAGACATGAGACATGAGACATGAGACAAGAGACATGAGACATGAGACATGAGACATGAGACATGAGACATGAGACATGAGACATGAGACATGAGACATGAGACATGAGACATGAGACATGAGACATGAGACATGAGACATGAGACATGAGACATGAGACATGAGACATGAGACATGAGACATGAGACATGAGACATGAGACATGAGACATGAGAGATGAGACATGAGACATGAGACATGAGACATGAGACATGAGACATGAGACATGAGACATGAGACATGAGACATGAGACATGAGACATGAGACATGAGACATGAGACATGAGACATGAGACATGAGACATGAGACATGGGACATGAGACATGAGACATGAGACATGTGACATGGGACATGAGACATGGGACATGAGACATGAGACATGAGACATGAGACATGAGACATGAGACATGAGACATGAGACATGAGACATGAGACATGAGACATGAGACATGAGACATGAGACATGAGACATGGGACATGAGACATGAGACATGAGACATGGGGCATGAGACATGAGACATGAGACATGAGACATGAGACATGAGACATGAGACATGAGACATGAGACATGGGACATGGGACATGAGACATGGGACATGAGACATGAGACATGAGACATGAGACATGGGACATGGGACATGAGACATGGGACATGAGACATGAGACATGAGACATGAGACATGAGACATGAGACATGAGACATGAGACATGAGACATGAGACATGAGACATGAGACATGAGACATGAGACATGAGACATGAGACATGAGACATGAGACATGAGACATGAGACATGAGACATGAGACATGAGACATGAGACATGAGACATGTGACATGAGACATGAGACTTGAGACATGAGACATGAGACATGAGACATGAGACATGAGACTTGAGACATGAGACATGAGACATGAGACATGAGACATGAGACATGAGACATGAGACATGAGACATGAGACATGAGACATGAGACATGAGACATGAGACATGAGACATGAGACATGAGACATGAGACATGAGACATGAGACATGAGACATGAGACATGAGACATGAGACATGAGACATGAGACATGAGACATGAGACATGAGACATGAGACATGAGACATGAGACATGAGACATGAGACATGAGACATGAGACATGAGACATGAGACATGAGACATGGGACATGAGACATGAGACATGAGACATGAGACATGAGACATGGGACATGAGACATGAGACATGAGACATGAGACATGAGACATGAGACATGAGACATGAGACATGAGACATGAGACATGAGACATGAGACATGAGACATGAGACATGAGACATGAGACATGAGACATGAGACATGAGACATGAGACATGAGACATGAGACATGAGACATGAGACATGAGACATGAGACATGAGACATGAGACATGAGACATGAGACATGAGACATGAGACATGAGACATGAGACATGGGACATGAGACATGAGACATGAGACATGAGACATGAGACATGAGACATGAGACATGAGACATGAGACATGAGACATGAGACATGAGACATGAGACATGAGACATGAGACATGAGACATGAGACATGAGACATGAGACATGAGACCTGAGACATGAGACATGAGACATGAGACATGAGACATGAGACATGAGACATGAGACATGAGACATGAGACATGAGACATGAGACATGAGACATGAGACATGAGACATGAGACATGAGACATGAGACATGAGACATGAGACATGAGACATGAGAAATGAGACATGAGACATGAGACATGAGACATGAGACATGAGACATGAGACATGAGACATGAGACATGAGACATGAGACAAGAGACAAGAGACAAGAGACAAGAGACAAGAGACAAGAGACAAGAGACAAGAGACAAGAGACAAGAGACAAGAGACAAGAGACAAGAGACAAGAGACAAGAGACAAGAGACATGAGACATGAGACATGAGACATGAGACATGAGACATGAGACATGAGACATGAGACATGAGACATGAGACATGAGACATGAGACATGAGACATGAGACATGAGACATGAGACATGAGACATGAGACATGAGACATGAGACATGAGACATGAGACATGAGACATGAGACATGAGACATGAGACATGAGACATGAGACATGAGACATGAGACATGAGACATGAGACATGAGACATGAGACATGAGACAAGAGACAAGAGACAAGAGACAAGAGACAAGAGACAAGAGACATGAGACATGAGACATGAGACATGAGACATGAGACATGAGACATGAGACATGAGACATGAGACATGAGACAAGAGACAAGAGACAAGAGACAAGAGACAAGAGACAAGAGACAAGAGACAAGAGACAAGAGACAAGAGACAAGAGACAAGAGACAAGAGACAAGAGACAAGAGACAAGAGACAAGAGACAAGAGACAAGAGACATGAGACAAGAGACATGAGACAAGAGACATGAGACAAGAGACAAGAGACAAGAGACAAGAGACATGAGACATGAGACATGAGACATGAGACATGAGACATGAGACATGAGACATGAGACATGAGACATGAGACATGAGACATGAGACATGAGACATGAGACATGAGACATGAGACATGAGACATGAGACATGAGACATGAGACATGAGACATGAGACATGAGACATGAGACATGAGACATGAGACATGAGACATGAGACATGAGACATGAGACATGAGACATGAGACATGAGACATGAGACATGAGACATGAGACAGAGACATGAGACATGAGACATGAGACATGAGACATGAGACAGAGACATGAGACATGAGACATGAGACATGAGACATGAGACATGAGACAGAGACATGAGACATGAGACATGAGACATGAGACATGAGACATGAGACATGAGACATGAGACATGAGACATGAGACATGAGACATGAGACATGAGACATGAAACATGAGACATGAGACATGAGACATGAGACATGAGACATGAGACATGAGACATGAGACATGAGACATGGGACATGAGACATGAGACATGAGACATGAGACATGAGACATGAGACATGAGACATGAGACATGAGACATGAGACATGAGACATGAGACATGAGACATGAGACATGAGACATGAGACATGGGACATGAGACATGAGACATGAGACATGAGACATGAGACATGAGACATGAGACATGAGACATGAGACATGAGACATGAGACATGAGACATGAGACATGAGACATGAGACATGAGACATGGGACATGAGACATGAGACATGAGACATGAGACATGAGACATGAGACATGAGACATGAGACATGAGACATGAGACATGAGACATGAGACATGAGACATGAGACATGAGACATGAGACATGAGACATGAGACATGAGACATGAGACATGAGACATGAGACATGAGACATGAGACATGAGACATGAGACATGAGACATGAGACATGAGACATGAGACAAGAGACATGAGACATGAGACAAGAGACATGAGACATGAGACATGAGACATGAGACATGAGACATGAGACATGAGACATGAGACATGAGACAGAGACAGAGACAAGAGACAAGAGACATGAGACATGAGACATGAGACAAGAGACAAGAGACATGAGACATGAGACATGAGACATGAGACATGAGACATGAGACATGAGACATGAGACATGAGACATGAGACATGAGACATGAGACATGAGACATGAGACATGAGACATGAGACATGAGACATGAGACATGAGACATGAGACATGAGACATGAGACATGAGACATGAGACATGAGACATGAGACATGAGACATGAGACATGAGACATGAGACATGAGACATGAGACATGAGACATGAGACATGAGACATGAGACATGAGACATGAGACATGAGACATGAGACATGAGACATGAGACATGAGACATGAGACATGAGACATGAGACATGAGACATGAGACATGGGACATGGGACATGGGACATGGGACATGGGACATGGGACATGGGACATGGGACATGGGACATGGGACATGGGACATGGGACATGGGACATGGGACATGGGACATGGGACATGGGACATGGGACATGGGACATGGGACATGGGACATGGGACATGGGAAATGGGACATGGGACATGGGACATGGGACATGGGACATGGGACATGGGACATGGGACATGGGACATGGGACATGGGACATGGGACATGGGACATGGGACATGGGACATGGGACATGGGACATGGGACATGGGACATGGGACATGGGACATGGGACATGGGACTTGGGACATGGGACATGGGACATGGGACATGGGACATGGGACATGGGACATGGGACATGGGACATGGGACATGGGACATGGGACATGGGACATGGGACATGGGACATGGGACATGAGACATGAGACATGAGACATGAGACATGAGACATGAGACATGAGACATGAGACATGAGACATGAGACATGAGACATGAGACATGAGACATGAGACATGAGACATGAGACATGAGACATGAGACATGAGACATGAGACATGAGACATGAGACATGAGACATGAGACATGAGACATGAGACATGAGACATGAGACATGAGACATGAGACATGAGACATGAGACATGAGACAAGAGACATGAGACAAGAGACAAGAGACAAGAGACAAGAGACAAGAGACAAGAGACATGAGACAAGAGACATGAGACATGAGACAAGAGACAAGAGACAAGAGACATGAGACATGAGACAAGAGACAAGAGACAAGAGACAAGAGACAAGAGACAAGAGACAAGAGACAAGAGACAAGAGACAAGAGACAAGAGACAAGAGACAAGAGACAAGAGACAAGAGACAAGAGACAAGAGACAAGAGACAAGAGACAAGAGACAAGAGACAAGAGACAAGAGACAAGAGACAAGAGACAAGAGACAAGAGACAAGAGACAAGAGACAAGAGACAAGAGACAAGAGACAAGAGACATGAGACAAGAGACATGAGACAAGAGACAAGAGACAAGAGACAAGAGACATGAGACAAGAGACATGAGACAAGAGACATGAGACATGAGACATGAGACATGAGACATGAGACATGAGACATGAGACATGAGACATGAGACATGAGACATGAGACATGAGACATGAGACATGAGACATGAGACATGAGACAAGAGACAAGAGACAAGAGACAAGAGACAAGAGACATGAGACAAGAGACATGAGACATGAGACATGAGACATGAGACATGAGACATGAGACATGAGACATGAGACATGAGACATGAGACATGAGACATGAGACATGAGACATGAGACATGAGACATGAGACATGAGACATGAGACATGAGACATGAGACATGAGACATGAGACATGAGACATGAGACATGAGACATGAGACATGAGACATGAGACATGAGACATGAGACATGAGACATGAGACTGAGACATGAGACATGAGACATGAGACATGAGACATGAGACATGAGACATGAGACATGAGACATGAGACATGAGACATGAGACATGAGACATGAGACATGAGACATGAGACATGAGACATGAGACATGAGACATGTGACATGAGACATGAGACATGAGACATGAGACATGAGACATGAGACATGAGACATGAGACATGAGACATGAGACATGAGACATGAGACATGAGACATGAGACATGAGACATGAGACATGAGACATGAGACATGAGACAAGAGACATGAGACATGAGACATGAGACATGAGACATGAGACATGAGACATGAGACATGAGACATGAGACATGAGACATGAGACATGAGACATGAGACATGAGACATGAGACATGAGACATGAGACATGAGACATGAGACATGAGACATGAGACATGAGACATGAGACATGAGACATGAGACATGAGACATGAGACATGAGACATGAGACATGAGACATGAGACATGAGACATGAGACATGAGACATGAGACATGAGACATGAGACATGAGACATGAGACATGAGACATGAGACAAGAGACAGAGTGACATGAGACAAGAGACATGAGACATGAGACATGAGACATGAGACATGAGACATGAGACAGAGACATAGACATGACAAGAGACATGAGACATGAGACATGAGACATGAGACATGAGACATGAGACATGAGACATGAGACATGAGACATGAGACATGAGACATGAGACATGAGACATGAGACATGAGACATGAGACATGAGACATGAGACTTGAGACATGAGACATGAGACATGAGACATGAGACATGAGACATGAGACAAGAGACATGAGACATGAGACATGAGACATGAGACATGAGACATGAGACATGAGACATGAGACATGAGACATGAGACATGAGACATGAGACATGAGACATGAGACATGAGACATGAGACATGAGACATGAGACATGAGACATGAGACATGAGACATGAGACATGAGACATGAGACATGAGACATGAGACATGAGACATGAGACATGAGACATGAGACATGAGACATGAGACATGAGACATGAGACATGAGACATGAGACATGAGACATGAGACATGAGACATGAGACATGAGACATGAGACATGAGACATGAGACATGAGACATGAGACATGAGACATGAGACATGAGACATGAGACATGAGACATGAGACATGAGACATGAGACATGAGACATGAGAGATGAGACATGAGACATGAGACATGAGACATGAGACATGAGACAAGAGACATGAGACATGAGACATGAGACATGAGACATGAGACATGAGACATGAGACATGAGACAAGAGACAAGAGACAAGAGACAAGAGACAAGAGACAAGAGACATGAGACATGAGACATGAGACATGAGACATGAGACATGAGACATGAGACATGAGACATGAGACAAGAGACAAGAGACAAGAGACAAGAGACAAGAGACAAGAGACATGAGACATGAGACATGAGACATGAGACATGAGACATGAGACATGAGACATGAGACAAGAGACAAGAGACATGAGACATGAGACATGAGACATGAGACATGAGACATGAGACATGAGACATGAGACAAGAGACATGAGACATGAGACATGAGACATGAGACATGAGACATGAGACATGAGACATGAGACATGAGACATGAGACATGAGACATGAGACATGAGACATGAGACATGAGACATGAGACATGAGACATGAGACATGAGACAAGAGACAAGAGACAAGAGACAAGAGACAAGAGACGTGAGACATGAGACATGAGACATGAGACATGAGACATGAGACATGAGACATGAGACATGAGACATGAGACATGAGACATGAGACATGAGACATGAGACATGAGACTTGAGACATGAGACATGAGACATGAGACATGAGACATGAGACATGAGACATGAGACATGAGACATGAGACATGAGACATGAGACATGAGACATGAGACATGAGACATGAGAC
The DNA here is from genome assembly GCA_023375725.1 of Nephotettix cincticeps. Taxonomy (NCBI): domain Eukaryota; kingdom Metazoa; phylum Arthropoda; class Insecta; order Hemiptera; family Cicadellidae; genus Nephotettix; species Nephotettix cincticeps. Next base: position 8,259 of record JAGISJ010000026.1, read on the forward strand.
ATGAGACATGAGACATGAGACATGAGACATGAGACATGAGACATGAGACATGAGACATGAGACATGAGACATGAGACATGAGACATGAGACATGAGACATGAGACATGAGACATGAGACATGAGACATGAGACATGAGACATGAGACATGAGACATGAGACATGAGACATGAGACATGAGACATGAGACATGAGACATGAGACATGAGACATGAGACATGAGACATGAGACATGAGACATGAGACATGAGACATGAGACATGAGACATGAGACAAGAGACATGAGACAAGAGACAAGAGACATGAGACATGAGACATGAGACATGAGACATGAGACATGAGACATGAGACATGAGACATGAGACATGAGACATGAGACATGAGACATGAGACATGAGACATGAGACATGAGACATGAGACATGAGACAAGAGACATGAGACATGAGACATGAGACATGAGACATGAGACATGAGACATGAGACATGAGACATGAGACATGAGACATGAGACATGAGACATGAGACATGAGACATGAGACATGAGACATGAGACATGAGACATGAGACATGAGACATGAGACATGAGACATGAGACATGAGACAAGAGACAAGAGACAAGAGACAAGAGACAAGAGACATGAGACAAGAGACAAGAGACAAGAGACAAGAGACAAGAGACAAGAGACATGAGACAAGAGACAAGAGACATGAGACATGAGACATGAGACATGAGACATGAGACAAGAGACATGAGACAAGAGACAAGAGACAAGAGACAAGAGACAAGAGACAAGAGACATGAGACATGAGACATGAGACATGAGACATGAGACATGAGACATGAGACATGAGACATGAGACATGAGACATGAGACATGAGACATGAGACATGAGACATGAGACATGAGACATGAGACATGAGACAAGAGACATGAGACATGAGACATGAGACATGAGACATGAGACATGAGACATGAGACATGAGACATGAGACATGAGACATGAGACATGAGACATGGGACATGGGACATGGGACATGGGACATGGGACATGGGACATGAGACATGAGACATGAGACATGAGACATGAGACATGAGACATGAGACATGAGACATGAGACATGAGACATGAGACATGAGACATGAGACATGAGACATGAGACATGAGACATGAGACATGAGACATGAGACATGAGACATGAGACATGAGACATGAGACATGAGACATGAGACATGAGACATGAGACATGAGACATGAGACATGAGACATGAGACATGAGACATGAGACATGAGACATGAGACATGAGACATGAGACATGAGACATGAGACATGAGACATGAGACATGAGACATGAGACATGAGACATGAGACATGAGACATGAGACATGTGACATGAGACATGAGACATGAGACATGAGACATGAGACATGAGACATGAGACATGAGACATGAGACATGAGACATGAGACATGAGACATGAGACATGAGACATGAGACATGAGACATGAGACATGAGACATGAGACATGAGACATGAGACATGAGACATGAGACATGAGACATGAGACATGGGACATGGGACATGGGACATGGGACATGGGACATGGGACATGGGACATGGGACATGGGACATGGGACATGGGACATGGAACATGGGACATGGGACATGGGACATGGGACATGGGACATGGGACATGGGACATGGGACATGGGACATGGGACATGGGACATGGGACATGGGACATGGGACATGGGACATGGGACATGGGACATGGGACATGGGACATGGGACATGGGACATGGGACATGGGACATGGGACATGGGACATTGGACATGGGACATGGGACATGGGACATGGGACATGGGACATGGGACATGGGACATGGGACATGGGACATGGGACATGGGACATGGGACATGGGACATGGGACATGGGACATGGGACATGGGACATGGGACATGGGACATGTGACATGGGACATGTGACATGTGACATGTGACATGTGACATGGGACATGTGACATGGGACATGGGACATGGGACATGGGACATGGGACATGGGACATGGGACATGGGACATGGGACATGGGACATGGGACATGGGACATGGGACATGGGACATGGGACATGGGACATGGGACATGGGACATGGGGCATGGGGCATGGGGCATGGGGCATGGGACATGTGGGGCATGGGGCATGGGGCGAGCATGGGGCATGGGGCATGGGGCATGGGGCATGGGGCATGGGGCATGGGGCATGGGGCATGGGGCATGGGGCATGGGACATGGGACATGGGACATGGGACATGGGACATGGGACATGGGACATAGGACATGAGACATGAGACATGAGACATGAGACATGAGACATGAGACATGAGACATGTGACATGAGACATGAGACATGAGACATGAGACATGAGACATGAGACATGAGACATGAGACATGAGACATGAGACATGAGACATGAGACATGAGACATGAGACATGAGACATGAGACATGAGACATGAGACATGAGACAAGAGACAAGAGACAAGAGACAAGAGACAAGAGACATGAGACATGAGACAAGAGACAAGAGACAAGAGACAAGAGACAAGAGACAAGAGACAAGAGACAAGAGACAAGAGACATGAGACATGAGACAAGAGACAAGAGACAAGAGACAAGAGACAAGAGACAAGAGACAAGAGACAAGAGACATGAGACATGAGACATGAGACATGAGACATGAGACATGAGACATGAGACATGAGACATGAGACATGAGACATGAGACATGAGACATGAGACATGAGACATGAGACATGAGACATGAGACATGAGACATGAGACATGAGACATGAGACATGAGACATGAGACATGAGACAAGAGACATGAGACATGAGACATGAGACATGAGACATGAGACATGAGACATGAGACATGAGACATGAGACATGAGACATGAGACATGAGACATGAGACAAGAGACATGAGACATGAGACATGAGACATGAGACATGAGACATGAGACATGAGACATGAGACATGAGACATGAGACATGAGACATGAGACATGAGACATGAGACATGAGACATGAGACATGAGACATGAGACATGAGACATGAGACATGAGACATGAGACATGGGACATGAGACATGAGACATGAGACATGAGACATGAGACATGAGACATGAGACATGAGACATGAGACATGAGACATGAGACATGAGACATGAGACATGGGACATGAGACATGAGACATGAGACATGAGACATGAGACATGAGACATGAGACATGAGACATGAGACATGAGACATGAGACATGAGACATGAGACATGAGACATGAGACATGAGACATGAGACATGAGACATGAGACATGGGACATGGGACATGAGACATGAGACATGAGACATGAGACATGGGACATGAGACATGGGACATGAGACATGAGACATGGGACATGAGACATGGGACATGAGACATGAGACATGAGACATGAGACATGAGACATGAGACATGAGACATGGGACATGAGACATGAGACATGGGACATGAGACATGAGACATGAGACATGAGACATGAGACATGAGACATGGGACATGAGACATGAGACATGAGACATGGGACATGAGACATGAGACATGACATGAGACATGGGACAGGGGACATGGGACATGAGACATGAGACATGAGACATGAGACATGGGGCATGAGACATGAGACATGAGACATGAGACATGAGACATGAGACATGAGACATGAGACATGAGACATGAGACATGAGACATGAGACATGAGACATGACACATGAGACATGAGACATGAGACATGAGACATGAGACATGAGACATGAGACATGAGACATGAGACATGAGACATGAGACATGAGACATGAGACATGAGACATGAGACATGGGACATGGGACATGGGACATGGGACATGGGACATGGGACATGGGACATGAGACATGAGACATGAGACATGAGACATGAGACATGAGACATGAGACATGAGACATGAGACATGAGACATGGGACATGGGACATGGGACATGGGACATGGGACATGGGACATGGGACATGGGACATGGGACATGGGACATGGGACATGGGACATGGGACATGGGACATGGGGCATGGGGCATGGGACATGGGACATGGGACATGGGGCATGGGACATGGGACATGGGACATGGGACATGAGACATGGGGACATGGGGCATGGGGACATGGGGACATGGGGACATGGGACATGGGACATGGGGACATGGGGCAGGGGGCATGGGGCATGGGGCATGGGGCATGGGGCATGGGGCATGGGGCATGGGGCATGGGGCATGGGGCATGGGGCATGGGGCATGGGCATGAGACATGAGACATGAGACATGAGACATGAGACATGAGACATGAGACATGAGACATGAGACATGAGACATGAGACATGAGACATGAGACATGAGACATGAGACATGAGACATGAGACATGAGACATGAGACATGAGACATGAGACATGAGACATGAGACAAGAGACAAGAGGCAAGAGACATGAGACAAGAGACAAGAGACATGAGACATGAGACATGAGACAAGAGGCAAGAGGCAAGAGACAAGAGACAAGAGGCAAGAGACATGAGACAAGAGACAAGAGACATGAGACATGAGACATGAGACAAGAGACATGAGACAAGAGACATGAGACAAGAGACATGAGACATGAGACAAGAGACAAGAGACAAGAGACAAGAGACATGAGACATGAGACATGAGACATGAGACATGAGACATGAGACATGAGACATGAGACATGAGACATGAGACATGAGACATGAGACATGAGACATGAGACATGAGACATGAGACATGAGACATGAGACATGAGACATGAGACATGAGACATGAGACATGAGACATGAGACATGAGACATGAGACATGAGACATGAGACATGAGACATGAGACATGAGACATGAGACATGAGACATGAGACATGAGACATGAGACATGAGACATGAGACATGAGACATGAGACATGAGACATGAGACATGAGACATGAGACATGAGACATGAGACATGAGACATGAGACATGAGACATGAGACATGAGACATGAGACATGAGACATGAGACATGAGACATGAGACATGAGACATGAGACATGAGACATGAGACATGAGACATGAGACATGAGACATGAGACATGAGACATGAGACATGAGACATGAGACATGAGACATGAGACATGAGACATGAGACATGAGACATGAGACATGAGACATGAGACATGAGACATGAGACATGAGACATGAGACATGAGACATGAGACATGAGACATGAGACATGGGACATGACATGGAGACATGAGACATGGGACATGGGACATGGGACATGGGACATGGGACATGGGACATGGGACATGGGACATGGGACATGGGACATGAGACATGAGACATGAGACATGAGACATGAGACATGAGACATGAGACATGAGACATGAGACATGAGACATGAGACATGAGACATGAGACATGAGACATGAGACATGAGACATGAGACATGAGACATGAGACATGAGACATGAGACATGAGACATGAGACATGAGACATGAGACATGAGACATGAGACATGAGACATGAGACACGAGACATGAGACATGAGACATGAGACATGAGACATGAGACATGAGACATGAGACATGAGACATGAGACATGAGACATGAGACATGAGACATGAGACATGAGACATGAGACATGAGACATGAGACATGAGACATGGGACATGAGACATGAGACATGAGACATGAGACATGAGACATGAGACATGAGACATGAGACATGGGACATGAGAGATGAGACATGAGACATGAGACATGAGACATGAGACATGAGACATGAGACATGAGACATGAGACATGAGACATGAGACATGAGACATGAGACATGAGACATGAGACATGAGACATGAGACATGAGACATGAGACATGAGACATGAGACATGAGACATGAGACATGAGACATGAGACATGGGGACATGACATGGGACATGAGACATGAGACATGAGACATGAGACATGAGACATGAGACATGAGACATGAGACATGAGACATGAGACATGAGACATGAGACATGAGACATGAGACATGGGACATGAGACATGAGACATGGGACATGAGACATGAGACATGAGACATGAGACATGAGACATGAGACATGGGACATGAGACATGAGACATGAGACATGAGACATGAGACATGAGACATGAGACATGAGACATGAGACATGAGACATGAGACATGAGACATGAGACATAGGACATGAGACATGAGACATAGGACATGAGACATAGGACATGAGACATGAGACATGAGACATGAGACATGAGACATGAGACATGAGACATGAGACATGAGACATGAGACATGAGACATGAGACATGAGACATGAGACATGAGACATAGGACATGAGACATAGGACATGAGACATGAGACATGAGACATGAGACATGAGACATGAGACATGAGACATGAGACATGAGACATGAGACATGAGACATGAGACATGAGACATGAGACATGAGACATGAGACATGAGACATGAGACATGAGACATGAGACATGAGACATGTGACATGAGACATGAGACATGAGACATGAGACATGAGACATGAGACATGAGACATGAGACATGAGACATGAGACATGAGACATGAGACATGAGACATGAGACATGAGACATGAGACATGAGACATGAGACATGAGACATGAGACATGAGACATGAGACATGAGACATGAGACATGAGACATGAGACATGAGACATGAGACATGAGACATGAGACATGAGACATGAGACATGAGACATGAGACAAGAGACATGAGACATGAGACATGAGACATGAGACATGAGACAAGAGACAAGAGACATGAGACATGAGACATGAGACATGAGACATGAGACATGAGACATGAGACAAGAGACATGAGACAAGAGACAAGAGACACAAGAGACATGAGACATGAGACATGAGACATGAGACATGAGACAAGAGACATGAGACATGAGACATGAGACATGAGACATGAGACATGAGACATGAGACATGAGACATGAGACATGAGACATGAGACATGAGACATGAGACATGAGACATGAGACATGAGACAAGAGACAAGAGACATGAGACATGAGACATGAGACATGAGACATGAGACATGAGACATGAGACATGAGACATGAGACATGAGACATGAGACATGAGACATGAGACATGAGACATGAGACATGAGACATGAGACATGAGACATGAGACATGAGACATGAGACAAGAGACAAGAGACAAGAGACAAGAGACATGAGACAAGAGACAAGAGACATGAGACATGAGACATGAGACATGAGACAAGAGACAAGAGACAAGAGACAAGAGACATGAGACATGAGACATGAGACATGAGACATGAGACATGAGACATGAGACATGAGACATGAGACATGAGACATGAGACATGAGACATGAGACATGAGACATGAGACATGAGACATGAGACATGAGACATGAGACATGAGACATGAGACATGAGACATGAGACATGAGACATGAGACATGAGACATGAGACATGAGACATGAGACATGAGACATGAGACATGAGACATGAGACATGAGACATGAGACATGAGACATGAGACATGAGACATGAGACATGAGACATGAGACATGAGACATGAGACATGAGACATGAGACATGAGACATGAGACATGAGACATGAGACATGAGACATGAGACATGAGACATGAGACATGAGACATGAGACATGAGACATGAGACATGAGACATGAGACATGAGACATGAGACATGAGACATGAGACATGAGACATGAGACATGAGACATGAGACATGAGACATGAGACATGAGACATGAGACATGAGACATGAGACATGAGACATGAGACATGAGACATGAGACATGAGACATGAGACATGAGACATGGGACATGAGACATGAGACATGAGACATGAGACATGAGACATGAGACATGAGACATGAGACATGAGACATGAGACATGAGACATGAGACATGAGACATGAGACATGAGACATGAGACATGAGACATGAGACATGAGACATGAGACATGAGACATGAGACATGAGACATGAGACATGAGACATGAGACATGAGACATGAGACATGAGACATGAGACATGAGACATGAGACATGAGACAAGAGACAAGAGACAAGAGACAAGAGACAAGAGACAAGAGACAAGAGACAAGAGACAAGAGACATGAGACAAGAGACATGAGACAAGAGACAAGAGACAAGAGACAAGAGACAAGAGACAAGAGACAAGAGACAAGAGACAAGAGACATGAGACATGAGACATGAGACATGAGACATGAGACATGAGACATGAGACATGAGACATGAGACATGAGACATGAGACATGAGACATGAGACATGAGGCATGAGACATGAGACATGAGACATGAGACATGAGACATGAGACATGAGACATGAGACATGAGACATGAGACATGAGACATGAGACAAGAGACATGAGACATGAGACATGAGACATGAGACATGAGACATGAGACATGAGACATGAGACATGAGACAAGAGACAAGAGACAAGAGACAAGAGACAGAGACAGAGACAGAGACAGAGACAGAGACATGAGACAGAGACATGAGACATGAGACATGAGACATGAGACATGAGACATGAGGACATGGGACATGAGACATGGACAGGACATGAGACATGAGACATGAGACATGAGACATGAGACATGAGACATGAGACATGAGACATGAGACATGAGACATGAGACATGAGACATGAGACATGAGACATGAGACATGAGACATGGGACATGGGACATGGGACATGGGACATGGGACATGGGACATGGGACATGGGACATGAGACATGAGACATGGGACATGGGACATGGGACATGGGACATGAGACATGAGACATGAGACATGAGACATGAGACATGAGACATGAGACATGAGACATGAGACATGAGACATGGGACATGGGACATGGGCCATGAGACATGAGACATGAGACATGAGACATGAGACATGAGACATGAGACATGAGACATGAGACATGAGACATGAGACATGAGACATGAGACATGAGACATGAGACATGAGACATGAGACATGAGACATGAGACATGAGACATGAGACATGTGACATGAGACAAGAGACAAGAGACATGAGACATGAGACATGAGACAAGAGACAAGAGACATGAGACATGAGACATGAGACATGAGACATGAGACATGAGACATGAGACATGAGACATGAGACATGAGACATGAGACATGAGACATGAGACATGAGACATGAGACATGAGACATGAGACATGAGACATGAGACATGAGACATGAGACATGAGACATGAGACATGAGACATGAGACATGAGACAAGAGACAAGAGACAAGAGACAAGAGACAAGAGACAAGAGACAAGAGACAAGAGACAGAGACAAGAGACAAGAGACAAGAGACAAGAGACATGAGACAAGAGACATGAGACATGAGACAAGAGACAAGAGACATGAGACATGAGACATGAGACATGAGACATGAGACATGAGACATGAGACATGAGACATGAGACAGAGACATGAGACATGAGACATGAGACATGAGACATGAGACATGAGACATGAGACATGAGACATGAGACATGAGACATGAGACATGAGACATGAGACATGAGACATGAGACAGAGACATGAGACATGAGACATGAGACATGAGACATGAGACATGAGACATGAGACATGAGACATGAGACATGAGACATGAGACATGAGACATGAGACATGAGACATGAGACATGAGACATGAGACATGAGACATGAGACATGAGACATGAGACATGAGACATGAGACATGAGACATGAGACATGAGACATGAGACATGAGACATGAGACATGAGACATGAGACATGAGACATGAGACATGAGACATGAGACATGAGACATGAGACATGAGACATGAACATGAGACATGAGAGACATGAGACATGAGACATGAGACATGAGACATGAGACATGAGACATGAGACATGAGACATGAGACATGAGACATGAGACATGAGACATGAGACATGAGACATGAGACATGAGACATGAGACATGAGACATGAGACATGAGACATGAGACATGAGACATGAGACATGAGACATGAGACATGAGAGAGACATGAGACATGAGACATGAACATGAGACATGAGACAGAGACATGAGACATGAGACATGAGACATGAGACATGAGACATGAGACATGAGACATGAGACATGAGACATGAGACATGAGACATGAGACATGAGACATGAGACATGAGACATGAGACATGAGACATGAGACATGGGACATGAGACATGAGACATGAGACATGAGACATGGGACATGGGACATGAGACATGAGACATGAGACATGAGACATGAGACATGAGACATGAGACATGGGACATGGGACATGGGACATGAGACATGAGACATGAGACATGAGACATGAGACATGAGACATGAGACATGAGACATGAGACATGAGACATGAGACATGAGACATGAGACATGAGACATGAGACATGAGACATGAGACATGAGACATGAGACATGAGACATGAGACATGAGACATGAGACATGAGACATGAGACATGAGACATGAGACATGAGACATGGGACATGGGACATGGGACATGAGACATGAGACATGAGACATGAGACATGAGACATGAGACATGAGACATGAGACATGAGACATGGGACATGGGACATGGGACATGGGACATGGGACATGGGACATGGGACATGGGACATGGGACATGGGACATGGGACATGGGACATGGGACATGGGACATGGGACATGGGACATGAGACATGAGACATGAGACATGAGACATGAGACATGAGACATGAGACATGAGACATGAGACATGAGACATGAGACATGAGACATGAGACATGAGACATGAGACATGAGACATGAGACATGAGACATGAGACATGAGACATGAGACATGAGACATGAGACATGAGACATGAGACTTGAGACATGAGACAAGAGACAAGAGACAAGAGACAAGAGACAAGAGACAAGAGACAAGAGACAAGAGACAAGAGACAAGAGACAAGAGACAAGAGACAAGAGACAAGAGACAAGAGACAAGAGACAAGAGACAAGAGACAAGAGACAAGAGACAAGAGACAAGAGACAAGAGACAAGAGACAAGAGACAAGAGACAAGAGACAAGAGACAAGAGACAAGAGACATGAGACATGAGACATGAGACATGAGACATGAGACATGAGACATGAGACATGAGACATGAGACATGAGACATGAGACATGAGACATGAGACATGAGACATGAGACATGAGACATGAGACATGAGACATGAGACATGAGACAAGAGACATGAGACATGAGACATGAGACATGAGACATGAGACATGAGACATGAGACATGAGACATGAGACATGAGACATGAGACAAGAGACAAGAGACAAGAGACAGAGACAGAGACAGAGACAGAGACAGAGACAGAGACAGAGACAGAGACAGAGACAGAGACAGAGACAGAGACAGAGACAGAGACAGAGACAGAGACATGAGACATGAGACATGAGACATGAGACATGAGACATGAGACATGAGACATGAGACATGAGACATGAGACAGAGACAGAGACAGAGACATGAGACATGAGACATGGGACATGGGACATGGGACATGGGACATGGGACATGGGACATGGGACATGGGACATGGGACATGGGACATGGGACATGGGACATGGGACATGGGACATGGGACATGGGACATGGGACATGGGACATGGGACATGGGACATGGGACATGGGACATGGGACATGAGACATGGGACATGGGACATGGGACATGGGACATGGGACATGGGACATGGGACATGGGACATGGGACATGGGACATGGGACATGGGACATGGGACATGGGACATGGGACATGGGACATGGGACATGGGACATGGGACATGGGACATGGGACATGAGACATGGGACATGGGACATGGGACATGAGACATGTGACATGAGACATGAGACATGAGACATGAGACATGAGACATGAGACATGAGACATGAGACATGAGACATGAGACATGAGACATGGGACATGAGACATGAGACATGAGACATGAGACATGAGACATGAGACATGAGACATGAGACATGAGACATGAGACATGAGACATGGGACATGGGACATGGGACATGGGACATGGGACATGGGACATGGGACATGGGACATGGGACATGGGACATGGGACATGGGACATGGGACATGGGACATGAGACATGGGACATGGGACATGGGACATGGGACATGGGACATGGGACATGGGACATGGGACATGGGACATGGGACATGGGACATGGGACATGGGACATGGGACATGGGACATGGGACATGGGACATGGGACATGGGACAAGGGACATGGGACATGGGACATGGGACATGGGACATGGGACATGGGACATGGGACATGGGACATGGGACATGGGACATGGGACATGGGACATGGGACATGGGACATGGGACATGGGACATGGGACATGGGACATGGGACATGGGACATGAGACATGAGACATGAGACATGAGACATGAGACATGAGACATGAGACATGAGACATGAGACATGAGACATGAGACATGAGACATGAGACATGAGACATGAGACATGAGACATGAGACATGAGACATGAGACATGAGACATGAGACATGAGACATGAGACATGAGACATGAGACATGAGACATGAGACATGAGACATGAGACATGAGACATGAGACATGAGACATGAGACATGAGACATGAGACATGAGACATGAGACATGAGACATGAGACATGAGACATGAGACATGAGACATGAGACATGAGACATGAGACATGAGACATGAGACATGAGACATGAGACATGAGACATGAGACATGAGACATGAGACATGAGACATGAGACATGAGACATGAGACATGAGACATGAGACATGAGACATGAGACATGAGACATGAGACATGAGACATGAGACATTAGACATGAGACATGAGACATGAGACATGAGACATGAGACATGAGACATGAGACATGAGACATGAGACATGAGACATGAGACATGAGACATGAGACATGAGACATGAGACATGAGACATGAGACATGAGACATGGGACATGAGACATGAGACATGAGACATGAGACATGAGACATGGGGACATGGGGACATGAGACATGGGACAGAGACATGAGACATGAGACATGAGACATGGGACATGGGACATGGGACATGGGACATGGGACATGGGACATGGGACATGGGACATGGGACATGGGACATGGGACATGGGACATGGGACATGGGACATGGGACATGGGACATGGGACATGGGACATGGGACATGGGACATGGGACATGGGACATGGGACATGGGACATGGGACATGGGACATGGGACATGGGACATGGGACATGGGACATGGGACATGGGACATGGGACATGGGACATGGGACATGGGACATGGGACATGGGACATGGGACATGGGACATGGGACATGGGACATGGGACATGGGACATGGGACATGGGACATGGGACATGGGACATGGGACATGGGACATGGGACATGGGACATGGGACATGAGACATGGGACATGGGACATGGGACATGGGACATGGGACATGGGACATGGGACATGAGACATGAGACATGAGACATGAGACATGAGACATGAGACATGAGACATGAGACATGAGACATGAGACATGAGACATGAGACAGACATGAGACATGAGACATGAGACATGAGACATAACACATGAGACATGAGACATGAGACATGGGACATGAGACATGAGACATGAGACATGAGACATGAGACATGAGACATGAGACATGAGACATGAGACATGAGACATGAGACATGAGACATGAGACATGAGACATGGGACATGAGACATGAGACATGTGACATGAGACATGAGACATGAGACATGAGACATGAGACATGAGACATGAGACATGAGACATGAGACATGAGACATGAGACATGAGACATGAGACATGAGACATGAGACATGAGACATGAGACATGAGACATGAGACATGAGACATGAGACATGAGACATGAGACATGAGACATGAGACATGAGACATGAGACATGAGACATGAGACATGAGACATGAGACATGAGACATGAGACATGAGACATGAGACATGAGACATGAGACATGAGACATGAGACATGAGACATGAGACATGAGACATGAGACATGAGACATGAGACATGAGACATGAGACATGAGACATGAGACATGAGACATGAGACATGAGACATGAGACATGAGACATGAGACATGAGACATGAGACATGAGACATGAGACATGAGACATGAGACATGAGACATGAGACATGAGACATGAGACATGAGACATGAGACATGAGACATGAGACATGAGACATGAGACATGAGACATGAGACATGAGACATGAGACATGAGACATGAGACATGAGACATGAGACATGAGACATGAGACATGAGACATGAGACATGAGACATGAGACATGAGACATGAGACATGAGACATGAGACATGAGACATGAGACATGAGACATGAGACATGAGACATGAGACATGAGACATGAGACATGAGACATGAGACATGAGACATGAGACATGAGACATGAGACATGAGACATGAGACATGAGACATGAGACATGAGACATGAGACATGAGACATGAGACATGAGACATGAGACATGAGACATGAGACATGAGACATGAGACATGAGACAAGAGACATGAGACATGAGACATGAGACATGAGACATGAGACATGAGACATGAGACATGAGACATGAGACATGAGACATGAGACATGAGACATGAGACATGAGACATGAGACATGAGACATGAGACATGAGACATGAGACATGAGACATGAGACAAGAGACAAGAGACAAGAGACAAGAGACAAGAGACATGAGACAAGAGACAAGAGACAAGAGACAAGAGACAAGAGACAAGAGACAAGAGACAAGAGACAAGAGACAAGAGACAGAGACATGAGACATGAGACATGAGACATGAGACATGAGACATGAGACATGAGACATGAGACATGAGACATGGGACATGGGACATGGGACATGGGACATGGGACATGGGACATGACATGACATGGGACATGGGACATGGGACATGAGACATGGGACATGGGGCATGGGGCATTGGGGCATGAGACATGGGACATGGACATGGACATGGGACATGAGACATGAGACATGAGGACATGAGACATGGACATGAGACATGATGACATGGGGCATGAGACATGAGACATGAGACATGAGACATGGACATGAGACATGAACATGGGGACATGGGGCATGAGACATGGGGCCATGACATGGGGCATGGGACATGGGGCATGGGGCATGGGGCATGGGCATGAGACATGAGACATGAGACATGAGACATGAGACATGAGACATGAGACATGAGACATGAGACATGAGACATGAGACATGAGACATGAGACATGAGACATGAGACATGAGACATGAGACATGAGACATGAGACATGAGACATGAGACATGAGACATGAGACATGAGACATGAGACATGAGACATGAGACATGAGACATGAGACATGAGACATGAGACATGAGACATGAGACATGAGACATGAGACATGAGACATGAGACATGAGACATGAGACATGAGACATGAGACATGTGACATGAGACATGAGACATGAGACATGAGACATGTGACATGAGACATGAGACATGAGACATGAGACATGAGACATGAGACATGAGACATGAGACATGAGACATGAGACATGAGACATGAGACATGAGACATGAGACATGAGACATGAGACATGAGACATGAGACATGAGACTGAGACATGAGACATGAGACATGAGACATGAGACATGAGACATGAGACATGAGACATGAGACATGAGACATGAGACATGAGACATGAGACATGAGACATGAGACATGAGACATGAGACATGAGACATGAGACATGAGACATGAGACATGAGACATGAGACATGAGACATGAGACATGAGACATGAGACATGAGACATGAGACATGAGACATGAGACATGAGACATGAGACATGAGACATGAGACATGAGACATGAGACATGAGACATGAGACATGAGACATGAGACATGAGACATGAGACATGAGACATGAGACATGAGACATGAGACATGAGACATGAGACATGAGACATGAGACATGAGACATGAGACATGAGACATGAGACATGAGACATGAGACATGAGACATGAGACATGAGACATGAGACATGAGACATGAGACATGAGACATGAGACATGAGACATGAGACATGAGACATGAGACATGAGACATGAGACATGAGACATGAGACATGAGACATGAGACATGAGACATGAGACATGAGACATGAGACATGAGACATGAGACATGAGACATGAGACATGAGACATGAGACATGAGACATGAGACATGAGACATGAGACATGAGACAAGAGACATGAGACATGAGACATGAGACATGAGACATGAGACATGAGACATGAGACATGAGACATGAGACATGAGACATGAGACATGAGACATGAGACATGAGACATGAGAGATGAGACATGAGACATGAGACATGAGACATGAGACATGAGACATGAGACATGAGACATGAGACATGAGACATGAGACATGAGACATGAGACATGAGACATGAGACATGAGACATGAGACATGAGACATGAGACATGAGACATGAGACATGAGACATGAGACATGAGACATGAGACATGAGACATGAGACATGAGACATGAGACATGAGACATGAGACATGAGACATGAGACATGGGACATGGGACATGGGACATGAGACATGAGACATGAGACATGAGACATGAGACATGAGACATGAGACATGAGACATGAGACATGAGACATGAGACATGGGACATGGGACATGGGACATGGGACATGGGACATGGGACATGGGACATGGGACATGGGACATGGGACATGGGACATGGGACATGGGACATGGGACATGGGACATGGGACATGGGACATGGGACATGGGACATGGGACATGGGACATGGGACATGGGACATGGGACATGGGACATGGGACATTGGACATGGGACATGGGACATGGGACATGGGACATGGGACATGGGACATGGGACATTGGACATGGGACATGGGACATGGGACATGGGACATGGGACATGGGACATGGGACATGGGACATGGGACATGGGACATGGGACATGGGACATGGGACATGGGACATGGGACATGGGACATGGGACATGGGACATGGGACATGGGACATGGGACATGGGACATGGGACATTGGACATGGGACATGGGACATGGGACATGGGACATGGGACATGGGACATGGGACATGGGACATGGGACATGGGACATGGGACATGGGACATGGGACATGGGACATGGGACATGGGACATGGGACATGGGACATGGGACATGGGACATGGGACATGGGACATGGGACATGGGACATGGGGCATGGGGCATGGGGCATGGGGCATGGGGCATGGGGCATGGGGCATGGGGCATGGGGCATGGGGCATGGGGCATGGGGCATGGGGCATGGGGCATGGGGCATGGGGCATGGGGCATGGGACATGGGGCATGGGGCATGGGGCATGGGGCATGGGGCATGGGGCATGGGGCATGGGGCATGGGGCATGGGGCATGGGGCATGGGGCATGGGGCATGGGGCATGGGGCATGGGGCCATGGGGCATGGGGCATGGGGCATGGGGCATGGGGCATGGGCATGAGACATGAGACATGAGACATGAGACATGAGACATGGGA
>JAGISJ010000026.1:26331-126100 GCA_023375725.1 Nephotettix cincticeps
CAAGAGACAAGAGACAATGAGACAAGATGAGACAGAGGACAGAGACAGAGGACCAGGACAGAGGACAGAGACATGTGAGACAGAGCATGACAGAGACATGAGACTGAGACATGAGACATGAGACATGAGACATGAGGACAATGAGGACATGAGACATGAGACATGAGACAGAGACAGAGACATGAGACATGAGACATGGAGACATGAGACATGAGACATGAGACATGAGACATGAGACAGAGCCACAGAGACATGAGGACATGAGACATGAGACATGAGACATGAGACATGAGACATGAGACATGAGACATGAGACATGAGACATGAGACATGAGACATGAGACATGAGACATGAGACATGAGACATGAGACATGAGACATGAGACATGAGACATGAGACATGAGACATGAGACATGAGACATGAGACATGAGACATGAGACATGAGAGATGAGACATGAGACATGAGACATGAGACATGAGACATGAGACATGAGACATGAGACATGAGACATGAGACATGAGACATGAGACATGAGACATGAGACATGAGACATGAGACATGAGACATGAGACATGAGACATGAGACATGAGACATGAGACATGAGACATGAGACATGAGACATGAGACATGAGACATGAGACATGAGACATGAGACATGAGATGACATGAGAGACATGAGACATGAGACATGAGACATGACATGAGACATGAGACATGAGACATGAGACATGAGACATGATGAGACATGAGACATGAGACATGAGACATGAGACATGAGACATGAGACATGAGACATGAGACATGAGACATGAGACATGAGACATGAGACATGAGACATGAGACATGAGACATGAGACATGAGACATGAGACATGAGACATGAGACATGAGACATGAGACATGAGACATGAGACATGAGACATGAGACATGAGACATGAGACATGAGACATGAGACATGAGACATGAGACATGAGACATGAGACATGAGACATGAGACATGAGACATGAGACATGAGACATGAGACATGAGACATGAGACATGAGACATGAGACATGAGACATGAGACATGAGACATGAGACATGAGACATGAGACATGAGACATGAGACATGAGACATGAGACATGAGACATGAGACATGAGACATGAGACATGAGACATGAGACATGAGACATGAGACATGAGACATGAGACATGAGACATGAGACATGAGACATGAGACATGAGACATGAGACATGAGACATGAGACATGAGACATGAGACATGAGACATGAGACATGAGACATGAGACATGAGACATGAGACATGAGACATGAGACATGAGACATGAGACATGAGACATGAGACATGAGACATGAGACATGAGACATGAGACATGAGACATGAGACATGAGACATGAGACATGAGACATGAGACATGAGACATGAGACATGAGACAAGAGACAAGAGACAAGAGACAAGAGACAAGAGACAAGAGACAAGAGACAAGAGACAAGAGACAAGAGACAAGAGACAAGAGACAAGAGACAAGAGACAAGAGAGATGAGACATGAGACATGAGACATGAGACATGAGACATGAGACATGAGACATGAGACATGAGACATGAGACATGAGACATGAGACATGAGACATGAGACATGAGACATGAGACATGAGACATGAGACATGAGACATGAGACATGAGACATGAGACATGAGACAGAGACAGAGACAGAGACATGAGACAGAGACAGAGACATGAGACATGAGACAGAGACATGAGAGACATGAGACAGAGGACATGAGACAGAGACATGAGACATGAGACATGAGACATGAGACATGAGACATGAGACATGAGACATGAGACATGAGACATGAGACATGAGACATGAGACATGAGACATGAGACATGAGACATGAGACATGAGACATGAGACATGAGACATGGGACATGAGACATGAGACATGAGACATGAGACATGAGACATGAGACATGAGACATGAGACATGAGACATGAGACATGAGACATGAGACAGAGACATGAGACATGAGACATGAGACATGAGACATGAGACATGAGACATGAGACATGAGACATGAGACATGAGACAAGAGACATGAGACATGAGACATGAGACATGAGACATGAGACATGAGACATGAGACATGAGACATGAGACATGAGACATGAGACATGAGACATGAGACATGAGACATGAGACATGTGACATGAGACAGGAGACATGAGACATGAGACATGAGACATGAGACATGAGACATGAGACATGAGACATGGGACACATGAGACATGAGACATGAGACATGAGACATGAGACATGAGACATGAGACATGAGACATGAGACATGAGACATGAGACATGAGACATGAGACATGAGACATGAGACATGAGACATGAGACATGAGACATGAGACATGAGACAAGAGACAAGAGACAAGAGACAAGAGAAAAGAGACAAGAGACAAGAGACAAGAGACATGAGACATGAGACATGAGACATGAGACATGAGACATGAGACATGAGACATGAGACATGAGACATGAGACATGAGACATGAGACATGAGACAAGAGACAAGAGACAAGAGACAAGAGACATGAGACATGAGACATGAGACATGAGACATGAGACATGAGACATGAGACATGAGACATGAGACATGAGACATGAGACATGAGACATGAGACATGAGACATGAGACATGAGACATGAGACATGAGACATGAGACATGAGACATGAGACATGAGACATGAGACATGAGACATGAGACATGAGACATGAGACATGAGACATGAGACATGAGACATGAGACATGAGACATGAGACATGAGACATGAGACATGAGACATGAGACATGAGACATGAGACATGAGACATGAGACATGAGACATGAGACATGAGACATGAGACATGAGACATGAGACATGAGACATGAGACATGAGACATGAGACATGAGACATGAGACATGAGACATGAGACATGAGACATGAGACATGAGACATGAGACATGAGACATGAGACATGAGACATGAGACATGAGACATGAGACATGAGACATGAGACATGAGACATGAGACATGAGACATGAGACATGAGACATGAGACATGAGACATGAGACATGAGACATGAGACATGAGACATGAGACATGAGACATGAGACATGAGACATGAGACATGAGACATGAGACATGAGACATGAGACATGAGACATGAGACATGAGACATGAGACATGAGACATGAGACATGAGACATGAGACATGAGACATGAGACATGAGACATGAGACATGAGACATGAGACATGAGACATGAGACATGAGACATGTGACATGAGACATGAGACATGAGACATGAGACATGAGACATGAGACATGAGACATGAGACATGAGACATGAGACATGAGACATGAGACATGAGACATGAGACATGAGACATGAGACATGAGACATGAGACAAGAGACAAGAGACAAGAGACAAGAGACATGAGACATGAGACATGAGACATGAGACATGAGACATGAGACATGAGACATGAGACATGAGACATGAGACATGAGACATGAGACATGAGACATGAGACATGAGACATGAGACATGAGACATGAGACATGAGACATGAGACATGAGACATGAGACATGAGACATGAGACATGAGACATGAGACATGAGACATGAGACATGAGACATGAGACATGAGACATGAGACATGAGACATGAGACATGAGACATGAGACATGAGACATGAGACATGAGACATGAGACATGAGACATGAGACATGAGACATGAGACATGAGACATGAGACATGAGACATGAGACATGAGACATGAGACATGAGACATGAGACATGAGACATGAGACATGAGACATGAGACATGAGACATGAGACATGAGACATGAGACATGAGACATGAGACATGAGACATGAGACATGAGAGAGACAGAGACAGAGACATGAGACATGAGACATGAGACATGAGACATGAGACATGAGACATGAGACATGAGACATGAGACATGAGACATGAGACATGAGACATGAGACATGAGACATGAGACATGAGACATGAGACATGAGACATGAGACATGAGACATGAGACATGAGACATGAGACATGAGACATGAGACATGAGACATGAGACATGAGACATGAGACAAGAGACATGAGACATGAGACATGAGACATGAGACATGAGACATGAGACATGAGACATGAGACATGAGACATGAGACATGAGACATGAGACATGAGACATGAGACATGAGACATGAGACATGAGACATGAGACATGAGACATGAGACATGAGACATGAGACATGGACATGAGACATGAGACATGAGACATGAGACATGAGACATGAGACATGAGACATGAGACATGAGACATGAGACATGAGACATGAGACATGAGACATGAGACATGAGACATGAGACATGAGACATGAGACATGAGACATGAGACATGAGACATGAGACATGAGACATGAGACATGAGACATGAGACATGAGACATGAGACATGAGACATGAGACATGAGACATGAGACATGAGACATGAGACATGAGACATGAGACATGAGACATGAGACATGAGAAACAAGAGGCAAGAGAGACAAGAGACAAGAGACAAGAGACAAGAGACTTGAGACAAGAGACAAGAGACAAGAGACAAGAGACAAGAGACAAGAGACAAGAGACAAGAGACAAGAGACAAGAGACAAGAGACAAGAGACAAGAGACAAGAGACAAGAGACAAGAGACAAGAGACAAGAGACAAGAGACAAGAGACAGAGACAGAGACAGAGACAGAGACAGAGACAGAGACAGAGACAGAGACAGAGACAGAGACAGAGACAGAGACAGAGACAGAGACAGAGACAGAGACAGAGACAGAGACAGAGACAGAGACAGAGACAGAGACAGAGACAGAGACAGAGACATGAGACATGAGACATGAGACATGAGACATGAGACATGAGACATGAGACATGAGACATGAGACATGAGACATGAGACATGAGACATGAGACATGAGACATGAGACATGAGACATGAGACATGAGACATGAGACATGAGACATGAGACATGAGACATGAGACATGAGACATGAGACATGAGACATGAGACATGAGACATGAGACATGAGACATGAGACATGAGACATGAGACATGAGACATGAGACATGAGACATGAGACATGAGACATGAGACATGAGACATGAGACATGAGACATGAGACATGAGACATGAGACATGAGACATGAGACATGAGACATGAGACATGAGACATGAGACATGAGACATGAGACATGAGACATGAGACATGAGACATGAGACATGAGACATGAGACATGAGACATGAGACATGAGACATGAGACATGGGACATGTGACATGAGACATGAGACATGAGACATGAGACATGAGACATGAGACATGAGACATGAGACATGAGACATGAGACATGAGACATGAGACATGAGACATGAGACATGAGACATGAGACATGAGACATGAGACATGAGACATGAGACATGAGACATGAGACATGAGACATGAGACATGAGACATGAGACATGAGACATGAGACATGAGACATGAGACATGAGACATGAGACATGAGACATGAGACATGAGACATGAGACATGAGACATGAGACATGAGACATGAGACATGAGACATGAGACATGAGACATGAGAGATGAGACATGTGACATGAGACATGAGACATGAGACATGAGACATGAGACATGAGACATGAGACATGAGACATGAGACATGAGACATGAGACATGAGACATGAGACATGAGACATGAGACATGAGACATGAGACATGAGACATGAGACATGAGACATGAGACATGAGACATGAGACATGAGACATGAGACATGAGACATGAGACATGAGACATGAGACATGAGACATGAGACATGAGACATGAGACATGAGACATGAGACATGAGACATGAGACATGAGACATGAGACATGAGACATGAGACATGAGACATGAGACATGAACATGAGACATGAGACATGAGACATGAGACATGAGACATGAGACATGAGACATGAGACATGAGACATGAGACATGAGACATGAGACATGAGACATGAGACATGAGACATGAGACATGAGACATGAGACATGAGACATGAGACATGAGACATGAGACATGAGACATGAGACATGAGACATGAGACATGAGACATGAGACATGAGACATGAGAGACATGAGACATGAGACATGAGACATGAGACATGAGACATGAGACATGAGACATGAGACATGAGACATGAGACATGAGACATGAGACATGAGACATGAGACATGAGACATGAGACATGAGACATGAGACATGAGACATGAGACATGAGACATGAGACATGAGACATGAGACATGAGACATGAGACATGAGACATGAGACATGAGACATGAGACATGAGACATGAGACATGAGACATGAGACATGAGACATGAGACATGAGACATGAGACATGAGACATGAGACATGAGACATGAGACATGAGACATGAGACATGAGATGGACATGAGACATGAGACATGAGACATGAGACATGAGACATGAGACATGAGACATGAGACATGAGACATGAGACATGAGACATGAGACATGAGACATGAGACATGAGACATGAGACATGAGACATGAGACATGAGACATGAGACATGAGACATGAGACATGAGACATGAGACATGAGACATGAGACATGAGACATGAGACATGAGACATGAGACATGAGACATGAGACATGAGACATGAGACATGAGACATGAGACATGAGACATGAGACATGAGACATGAGACATGAGACATGAGACATGAGACATGAGACATGAGACATGAGACATGAGACATGAGACATGAGACATGAGACATGAGACATGAGACAAGAGACATGAGACATGAGACATGAGACAAGAGACAAGAGACATGAGACAAGAGACAAGAGACATGAGACATGAGACATGAGACAAGAGACATGAGACAAGAGACATGAGACATGAGACATGAGACATGAGACATGAGACATGAGACATGAGACATGAGACATGAGACATGAGACATGAGACATGAGACATGAGACATGAGACATGAGACATGTGACATGAGACATGAGACATGAGACATGAGACATGAGACATGAGACATGAGACATGAGACATGAGACATGAGACATGAGACATGAGACATGAGACATGAGACATGAGACATGAGACATGAGACATGAGACATGAGACATGAGACATGAGACATGAGACATGAGACATGAGACATGAGACATGAGACATGAGACATGAGACATGAGACATGAGACATGAGACATGAGACATGAGACAAGAGACATGAGACATGAGACATGAGACATGAGACATGAGACATGAGACATGAGACATGAGACATGAGACATGAGACATGAGACATGAGACATGAGACATGAGACATGAGACATGAGACATGAGACATGAGACATGAGACATGAGACATGAGACATGAGACATGAGACATGAGACATGGGACATGGGACATGGGACATGGGACATGGGACATGGGACATGGGACATGGGACATGGGACATGGGACATGGGACATGGGACATGGGACATGGGACATGGGACATGGGACATGGGACATGGGACATGGGACATGGGACATGGGACATGGGGCATGGGGCATGGGGCATGGGGCATGGGGCATGGGGCATGGGGCATGGGGCATGGGGCATGGGGCATGGGGCATGGGGCATGGGGCATGGGGCATGAGACATGAGACATGAGACATGGGGCATGGGGCATGGGGCATGGGGCATGGGGCATGGGACATGGGACATGGGACATGGGGCATGGGGCATGGGGCATGGGGCATGGGGCATGGGACATGGGGCATGGGACATGGGACATGGGACATGGGACATGGGACATGGGACATGGGGCATGGGACATGGGGCATGGGGCATGGGGCATGGGGCATGGGGCATGGGGCATGGGGCATGGGGCATGGGGCATGGGGGATGGGGCATGGGGCATGGGGCATGGGGCATGGGGCATGGGGCATGGGGCATGAGACATGAGACATGAGACATGAGACATGAGACATGAGACATGAGACATGAGACATGAGACATGAGACATGAGACATGAGACATGAGACATGAGACATGAGACATGAGACATGAGACATGAGACATGAGACATGAGACATGAGACATGAGACATGAGACATGAGACATGAGACATGAGACATGAGACATGAGACATGAGACATGAGACATGAGACATGAGACATGAGACATGAGACATGAGACATGAGACATGAGACATGAGACATGAGACATGAGACATGAGACATGAGACATGAGACATGAGACATGAGACATGAGACATGAGACATGAGACATGAGACATGAGACAAGAGACATGAGACAAGAGACATGAGACATGAGACAAGAGACATGAGACAAGAGACATGAGACATGAGACATGAGACATGAGACATGAGACATGAGACATGAGACATGAGACATGAGACATGAGACATGAGACATGAGACATGAGACATGAGACATGAGACATGAGACATGAGACATGAGACATGAGACATGAGACATGAGACATGAGACATGAGACATGAGACATGAGACATGAGACATGAGACATGAGACATGAGACATGAGACATGAGACATGAGACATGAGACATGAGACATGAGACATGAGACATGAGACATGAGACATGAGACATGAGACATGAGACATGAGACATGAGACATGAGACATGAGACATGAGACATGAGACATGAGACATGAGACATGAGACATGAGACATGAGACATGAGACATGAGACATGAGACATGAGACATGAGACATGAGACATGAGACATGAGACATGAGACATGAGACATGAGACATGAGGACATGAGACATGAGACATGAGACATGAGACATGAGACATGAGACATGAGACATGAGACATGAGACATGAGACATGAGACATGAGACATGAGACATGAGACATGAGACATGAGACATGAGACATGAGACATGAGACATGAGACATGAGACATGAGACATGAGACATGAGACATGAGACATGAGACATGAGACATGAGACATGAGACATGAGACATGAGACATGAGACATGAGACATGAGACATGAGACATGAGACATGAGACATGAGACATGAGACATGAGACATGAGACATGAGACATGAGACATGAGACATGAGACATGAGACATGAGACATGAGACATGAGACATGAGACATGAGACATGAGACATGAGACATGAGACATGAGACATGAGACATGAGACATGAGACATGAGACATGAGACATGAGACATGAGACATGAGACATGAGACATGAGACATGAGACATGAGACATGAGACATGAGACATGAGACATGAGACATGAGACATGAGACATGAGACATGAGACATGAGACATGAGACATGAGACATGAGACATGAGACATGAGACATGAGACATGAGACATGGGGCATGGGGCATGGGGCATGGGGCATGGGGCATGGGGCATGGGGCATGGGGCATGGGGCATGGGGCATGGGGCATGGGGCATGGGGCATGGGGCATGGGGCATGGGGCATGGGGCATGGGGCATGAGACATGAGACATGAGACATGAGACATGAGACATGAGACATGAGACATGAGACATGAGACATGAGACATGAGACATGAGACATGAGACATGAGACATGAGACATGAGACATGAGACATGAGAGACAAGAGACAAGAGACAAGAGACAAGAGACAAGAGACAAGAGACAAGAGACAAGAGACAAGAGACAAGAGACAAGAGACAAGAGACAAGAGACAAGAGACAAGAGACATGAGACATGAGACATGAGACATGAGACATGAGACAAGAGACAAGAGACAAGAGACAAGAGACATGAGACATGAGACATGAGACAAGAGACAAGAGACAAGAGACAAGAGACAAGAGACAAGAGACAAGAGACAAGAGACAAGAGACAAGAGACAAGAGACAAGAGACAAGAGACATGAGACATGAGACAAGAGACAAGAGACAAGAGACAAGAGACAAGAGACAAGAGACAAGAGACAAGAGACAAGAGACAAGAGACAAGAGACAAGAGACAAGAGACATGAGACATGAGACATGAGACATGAGACATGAGACATGAGACATGAGACAAGAGACAAGAGACAAGAGACATGAGACATGAGACATGAGACATGAGACATGAGACATGAGACATGAGACATGAGACATGAGACATGAGACATGAGACATGAGACATGAGACATGAGACATGAGACATGAGACATGAGACATGAGACATGAGACATGAGACATGAGACATGAGACATGAGACATGAGACATGAGACATGAGACATGAGACATGAGACATGAGACATGAGACATGAGACATGAGACATGAGACATGAGACATGAGACATGAGACATGAGACATGAGACATGAGACATGAGACATGAGACATGAGACATGAGACATGAGACATGAGACATGAGACATGAGACATGAGACATGAGACATGAGACATGAGACATGAGACATGAGACATGTGACATGAGACATGAGACATGAGACATGAGACATGAGACATGAGACATGAGACATGAGACATGAGACATGAGACATGAGACATGAGACATGAGACATGAGACATGAGACATGAGACATGAGACATGAGACATGAGACATGAGACATGAGACATGAGACATGAGACATGAGACATGAGACATGAGACATGAGACATGAGACATGAGACATGAGACATGAGACATGAGACATGAGACATGAGACATGAGACATGAGACATGAGACATGAGACATGAGACATGAGACATGAGACATGAGACATGAGACATGAGACATGAGACATGAGACATGAGACATGAGACATGAGACATGAGACATGAGACATGAGACATGAGACATGAGACATGAGACATGAGACATGAGACATGAGACATGAGACATGAGACATGAGACATGAGACATGAGACATGAGACATGAGACATGAGACATGAGACATGAGACATGAGACATGAGACATGAGACATGAGACATGAGACATGAGACATGAGACATGAGACATGAGACATGAGACATGAGACATGAGACATGAGACATGAGACATGAGACATGAGACATGAGACATGAGACATGAGACATGAGACATGAGACATGAGACAAGAGACAAGAGACAAGAGACATGAGACAAGAGACAAGAGACATGAGACATGAGACATGAGACATGAGACATGAGACATGAGACATGAGACATGAGACATGAGACATGAGACATGAGACATGAGACAAGAGACAAGAGACAAGAGACAAGAGACAAGAGACAAGAGACAAGAGACAAGAGACAAGAGACAAGAGACAAGAGACAAGAGACATGAGACATGAGACATGAGACATGAGACATGAGACATGAGACATGAGACATGAGACATGAGACATGAGACATGAGACATGAGACATGAGACATGAGACATGAGACATGAGACATGAGAATGAGACATGAGACATGAGACATGAGACATGAGACATGAGACATGAGACATGAGACATGAGACATGAGACATGAGACATGAGACATGAGACATGAGACATGAGACATGAGACATGAGACATGAGACATGAGACATGAGACATGAGACATGAGACATGAGACATGAGACATGAGACATGAGACATGAGACATGAGACATGAGACATGAGACATGAGACATGGGACATGGGACATGGGACATGGGACATGGGACATGGGACATGGGACATGGGACATGGGACATGGGACATGGGACATGGGACATGGGACATGAGACATGAGACATGAGACATGAGACATGAGACATGAGACATGGGACATGGGACATGGGACATGGGACATGGGACATGGGACATGGGACATGGGACATGGGACATGGGACATGGGACATGGGGCATGGGGCATGGGGCATGGGGCATGGGGCATGGGGCATGGGGCATGGGGACATG
Source organism: Nephotettix cincticeps (assembly GCA_023375725.1). Classification (NCBI taxonomy): domain Eukaryota; kingdom Metazoa; phylum Arthropoda; class Insecta; order Hemiptera; family Cicadellidae; genus Nephotettix; species Nephotettix cincticeps. Next base: position 38,401 of record JAGISJ010000026.1, read on the forward strand.
AGACATGAGACATGAGACATGAGACATGAGACATGAGACATGAGACATGAGACATGAGACATGAGACATGAGACATGAGACATGAGACATGAGACATGAGACATGAGACATGAGACATGAGACATGAGACATGAGACATGAGACATGAGACATGAGACATGAGACATGAGACATGAGACATGAGACATGAGACATGAGACATGAGACATGAGACATGAGACATGAGACATGAGACATGAGACATGAGACATGAGACATGAGACATGAGACATGAGACATGAGACATGAGACATGAGACATGAGACATGAGACATGAGACATGAGACATGAGACATGAGACATGAGACATGAGACATGAGACATGAGACATGAGACATGAGACATGAGACATGAGACATGAGACAAGAGACATGAGACATGAGACATGAGACATGAGACATGAGACAAGAGACAAGAGACATGAGACATGAGACATGAGACAAGAGACATGAGACAAGAGACATGAGACATGAGACATGAGACATGAGACATGAGACATGAGACATGAGACATGAGACATGAGACATGAGACATGAGACATGAGACATGAGACATGAGACATGAGACATGAGACATGAGACATGAGACATGAGACATGAGACATGAGAGATGAGACATGAGACATGAGACATGAGACATGAGACATGAGACATGAGACATGAGACATGAGACATGAGACATGAGACATGAGACATGAGACATGAGACATGAGACATGAGACATGAGACATGAGACATGAGACATGAGACATGAGACATGAGACATGAGACATGGGACATGGGACATGGGACATGGGACATGGGACATGGGACATGGGACATGTGACATGGGACATGGGACATGGGACATGGGACATGGGACATGGGACATGGGACATGGGACATGGGACATGGGACATGTGACATGTGACATGTGACATGGGACATGGGACATGGGACATGGGACATGGGACATGGGACATGGGACATGGGGCATGGGGCATGGGGCATGGGGCATGGGACATGGGACATGGGACATGGGACATGGGGCATGGGACATGGGACATGGGACATGGGACATGGGACATGGGACATGGGACATGGGACATGGGACATGGGACATGGGACATGGGACATGGGACATGGGACATGGGACATGGGACATGGGACATGGGACATGGGACATGGGGCATGGGGCATGGGGCATGGGGCATGGGGCATGGGGCATGGGGCATGGGGCATGGGGCATGGGGCATGGGGCATGGGGCATGGGGCATGGGGCATGAGACATGAGACATGAGACATGAGACATGAGACATGAGACATGAGACATGAGACATGAGACATGAGACATGAGACAAGAGACAAGAGACAAGAGACAAGAGACAAGAGACAAGAGACAAGAGACAAGAGACAAGAGACAAGAGACAAGAGACAAGAGACAAGAGACAAGAGACAAGAGACAAGAGACAAGAGACAAGAGACAAGAGACAAGAGACAAGAGACATGAGACATGAGACATGAGACATGAGACATGAGACATGAGACATGAGACATGAGACATGAGAGAGACAAGAGACAAGAGACAAGAGACAAGAGACAAGAGACAAGAGACAAGAGACAAGAGACAAGAGACAAGAGACAAGAGACAAGAGACATGAGACAAGAGACAAGAGACAAGAGACAAGAGACAAGAGACAAGAGACATGAGACAAGAGACAAGAGACAAGAGACAAGAGACAAGAGACAAGAGACAAGAGACAAGAGACAAGAGACAAGAGACAAGAGACAAGAGACAAGAGACAAGAGACAAGAGACAAGAGACAAGAGACATGAGACATGAGACATGAGACATGAGACATGAGACATGAGACATGAGACATGAGACATGAGACATGAGACATGAGACATGAGACATGAGACATGAGACATGAGACATGAGACATGAGACATGAGACATGAGACATGAGACATGAGACATGAGACATGAGACATGAGACATGAGACATGAGACATGAGACATGAGACATGAGACATGAGACATGAGACATGAGACATGAGACATGAGACATGAGACATGAGACATGAGACATGAGACATGAGACATGAGACATGAGACATGAGACATGAGACATGAGACATGAGACATGAGACATGAGACATGAGACATGAGACATGAGACATGAGACATGAGACATGAGACATGAGACATGAGACATGAGACATGAGACATGAGACATGAGACATGAGACATGAGACATGAGACATGAGACATGAGACATGAGACATGAGACATGAGACATGAGACATGAGACATGAGACATGAGACATGAGACATGAGACATGAGACATGAGACATGAGACATGAGACATGAGACATGAGACATGAGACATGAGACATGAGACATGAGACATGAGACATGAGACATGAGACATGGGACATGGGGCATGGGGCATGGGGCATGGGGCATGGGGCATGGGGCATGGGGCATGGGGCATGGGGCATGGGGCATGAGACATGGGACATGGGACATGGGACATGGGGCATGGGGCATGGGGCATGGGACATGGGACATGGGACATGGGGCATGGGGCATGGGGCATGGGGCATGGGGCATGGGGCATGGGGCATGGGGCATGGGGCATGGGGCATGGGGCATGGGGCATGGGGCATGGGGCATGGGGCATGAGACATGGGACATGAGACATGAGACATGAGACATGAGACATGAGACATGAGACATGAGACATGAGACATGGGGCATGAGACATGGGGCATGAGACATGGGGCATGAGACATGAGACATGAGACATGAGACATGAGACATGAGACAAGAGACAAGAGACAAGAGACAAGAGACAAGAGACAAGAGACATGAGACATGAGACATGAGACAGGACAAGAGACAAGAGACATGAGACATGAGACATGAGACATGAGACAAGAGACAAGAGACAAGAGACAAGAGACAAGAGACAAGAGACAAGAGACAAGAGACAAGAGACAAGAGACAAGAGACAAGAGACAAGAGACAAGAGACAAGAGACAAGAGACAAGAGACAAGAGACAAGAGACAAGAGACAAGAGACAAGAGACAAGAGACAAGAGACATGAGACATGAGACAAGAGACAAGAGACAAGAGACAAGAGACAAGAGACAAGAGACAAGAGACAAGAGACAAGAGACAAGAGACAAGAGACAAGAGACAAGAGACAAGAGACAAGAGACAAGAGACAAGAGACATGAGACATGAGACATGAGACATGAGACATGAGACATGAGACATGAGACATGAGACATGAGACATGAGACATGAGACATGAGACATGAGACATGAGACATGAGACATGAGACATGAGACATGAGACATGAGACATGAGACATGAGACATGAGACATGAGACATGAGACATGAGACATGAGACATGAGACATGAGACATGAGACATGAGACATGAGACATGAGACATGAGACATGAGACATGAGACATGAGACATGAGACATGAGACATGAGACATGAGACATGAGACATGAGACATGAGACATGAGACATGAGACATGAGATGAGACATGAGACATGAGACATGAGACATGAGACATGAGACATGAGACATGAGACATGAGACATGAGACATGAGACATGAGACATGAGACATGAGACATGAGACATGAGACATGAGACATGAGACATGAGACATGAGACATGAGACATGAGACATGAGACATGAGACATGAGACATGAGACATGAGACATGAGACATGAGACAGACATGAGACATGAGACATGAGACATGAGACATGAGACATGAGACAAGAGACAAGAGACAAGAGACAAGAGACAAGAGACAAGAGACATGAGACATGAGACATGAGACATGAGACATGAGACATGAGACATGAGACATGAGACATGAGACATGAGACATGAGACATGAGACATGAGACATGAGACATGAGACATGAGACATGAGACATGAGACATGAGACATGAGACATGAGACATGAGACATGAGACATGAGACATGAGACATGAGACATGAGACATGAGACATGAGACATGAGACATGAGACATGAGACATGAGACATGAGACATGAGACATGAGACATGAGACAAGAGACAAGAGACAAGAGACATGAGACATGAGACATGAGACATGAGACATGAGACATGAGACATGAGACATGAGACAAGAGACATGAGACATGAGACATGAGACATGAGACATGAGACATGAGACATGAGACATGAGACATGAGACATGAGACATGAGACATGAGACATGAGACATGAGACATGAGACATGAGACATGAGACATGAGACATGAGACATGAGACATGAGACATGAGACATGAGACATGAGACATGAGACATGAGACATGAGACAAGAGACAAGAGACATGAGACAAGAGACATGAGACATGAGACATGAGACATGAGACATGAGACATGAGACATGAGACATGAGACATGAGACATGAGACATGAGACATGAGACATGAGACATGAGACATGAGACATGAGACATGAGACATGAGACATGAGACATGAGACATGAGACATGAGACATGAGACATGAGACATGAGACATGTGACATGTGACATGGGACATGGGACATGGGACATGGGACATGGGACATGGGACATGGGACATGGGACATGGGACATGGGACATGGGACATGGGACATGGGACATGGGACATGGGACATGGGACATGGGACATGGGACATGGGACATGGGACATGGGACATGGGACATGGGACATGGGACATGGGACATGGGACATGGGACATGGGGCATGGGACATGGGACATGGGACATGGGACATGGGACATGGGACATGGGACATGGGACATGGGGCATGGGGCATGGGGCATGGGGCATGGGACATGGGACATGGGACATGGGGCATGGGACATGGGACATGGGGCATGGGGCATGGGACATGGGGCATGGGGCATGGGACATGGGGCATGGGGCATGGGGCATGGGGCATGGGGCATGGGGCATGGGGCATGGGGCATGGGGCATGGGGCATGGGGCATGGGGCATGGGGCATGGGGCATGGGGCATGGGACATGGGACATGGGACATGGGACATGGGACATGAGACATGAGACATGAGACATGAGACATGAGACATGAGACATGAGACATGAGACATGAGACATGAGACATGAGACATGAGACATGAGACATGAGACATGAGACATGAGACATGAGACATGAGACAAGAGACATGAGACATGAGACATGAGACAAGAGACATGAGACATGAGACAAGAGACATGAGACATGAGACATGAGACAAGAGACATGAGACATGAGACATGAGACATGAGACATGAGACATGAGACATGAGACATGAGACATGAGACATGAGACATGAGACATGAGACATGAGACATGAGACATGAGACATGAGACATGAGACATGAGACATGAGACATGAGACATGAGACATGAGACATGAGACATGAGACATGAGACATGAGACATGAGACATGAGACATGAGACATGAGACATGAGACATGAGACATGAGACATGAGACATGAGACATGAGACATGAGACATGAGACATGAGACATGAGACATGAGACATGAGACATGAGACATGAGACATGAGACATGAGACATGAGACATGAGACATGAGACATGAGACATGAGACATGAGACATGAGACATGAGACATGAGACATGAGACATGAGACATGAGACATGAGACATGAGACATGAGACATGAGACATGAGACATGAGACATGAGACATGAGACATGAGACATGAGACATGAGACATGAGACATGAGACATGAGACATGAGACATGAGACATGAGACATGAGACATGAGACATGAGACATGAGACATGAGACATGAGACATGAGACATGAGACATGAGACATGAGACATGAGACATGAGACATGAGACATGAGACATGAGACATGAGACATGAGACATGAGACATGAGACATGAGACATGAGACATGAGACATGAGACATGAGACATGTGACATGAGACATGAGACATGAGACATGAGACATGAGACATGAGACATGAGACATGAGACATGAGACATGGGACATGGGACATGGGACATGGGACATGGGACATGGGACATGGGACATGGGACATGGGACATGGGACATGGGACATGGGACATGGGACATGGGACATGGGACATGGGACATGGGACATGGGGCATGGGACATGGGACATGGGACATGGGACATGGGACATGGGACATGGGACATGGGACATGGGACATGGGACATGGGGCATGGGGCATGAGACAAGAGACATGAGACATGAGACATGAGACATGAGACAAGAGACAAGGGACATGGGACAAGAGACAAGAGACATGAGACATGAGACATGAGACATGAGACATGAGACATGAGACATGGGACAAGGGACATGGGACATGGGACATGGGACATGGGACATGGGACATGGGACATGGGACATGAGACATGAGACATGAGACATGTGACATGTGACATGGGACATGGGACATGGGACATGGGACATGGGACATGGGACATGGGACATGGGACATGGGACATGGGACATGGGACATGGGACATGGGACATGGGACATGGGACATGGGACATGGGACATGGGACATGGGACATGGGACATGGGACATGGGACATGGGACATGGGACATGGGACATGGGACATGGGACATGGGACATGGGACATGGGGCATGGGGCATGGGGCATGGGGCATGGGACATGGGACATGGGACATGGGACATGGGACATGGGACATGGGACATGGGACATGGGACATGGGACATGGGGCATGGGGCATGGGGCATGGGGCATGGGGCATGGGGCATGGGGCATGAGACATGAGACATGAGACATGAGACATGAGACATGAGACATGAGACATGAGACATGAGACATGAGACATGAGACATGAGACAAGAGACAAGAGACAAGAGACAAGAGACAAGAGACAAGAGACAAGAGACAAGAGACAAGAGACAAGAGACAAGAGACATGAGACATGAGACATGAGACATGAGACATGAGACATGAGACATGAGACAAGAGACAAGAGACAAGAGACAAGAGACATGAGACATGAGACATGAGACATGAGACATGAGACATGAGACATGAGACATGAGACATGAGACATGAGACATGAGACATGAGACATGAGACATGAGACATGAGACATGAGACATGAGACATGAGACATGAGACATGAGACATGAGACATGAGACATGAGACATGAGACATGAGACAAGAGACAAGAGACAAGAGACAAGAGACAAGAGACAAGAGACAAGAGACAAGAGACATGAGACATGAGACATGAGACATGAGACATGAGACATGAGACATGAGACATGAGACATGAGACATGAGACATGAGACATGAGACATGAGACATGAGACATGAGACATGAGACATGAGACATGAGACATGAGACATGAGACATGAGACATGAGACATGAGACATGAGACATGAGACATGAGACATGAGACATGAGACATGAGACATGAGACATGAGACATGAGACATGAGACATGAGACATGAGACATGAGACATGAGACATGAGACATGAGACATGAGACATGAGACATGAGACATGAGACATGAGACATGAGACATGAGACATGAGACATGAGACATGAGACATGAGACATGAGACATGAGACATGAGACATGAGACATGAGACATGAGACATGAGACATGAGACATGAGACATGAGACATGAGACATGAGACATGAGACATGAGACATGAGACATGAGACATGAGACATGAGACATGAGACATGAGACATGAGACATGAGACATGAGACATGAGACATGAGACATGAGACATGAGACATGAGACATGAGACATGAGACATGAGACATGAGACATGAGACATGAGACATGAGACATGAGACATGAGACATGAGACATGAGACTGAGACATGAGACATGAGACATGAGACATGAGACATGAGACATGAGACATGAGACATGAGACATGAGACATGAGACATGAGACATGAGACATGAGACATGAGACATGAGACATGAGACATGAGACATGAGACATGAGACATGAGACATGAGACATGAGACATGAGACATGAGACATGAGACATGAGACATGAGACATGAGACATGAGACATGAGACATGAGACATGAGACAAGAGACAAGAGACAAGAGACATGAGACATGAGACATGAGACATGAGACATGAGACATGAGACATGAGACATGAGACATGAGACATGAGACATGAGACATGAGACAAGAGACAAGAGACATGAGACAAGAGACAAGAGACAAGAGACAAGAGACAGAGACATGTGACATGAGACATGAGACATGAGACATGAGACATGAGACATGAGACATGAGACATGAGACATGAGACATGAGACATGAGACATGAGACATGAGACATGAGACATGAGACATGAGACATGAGACATGAGACATGAGACATGAGACATGAGACATGAGACATGAGACATGAGACATGAGACATGAGACATGAGACATGAGACATGAGACATGAGACATGAGACATGAGACATGAGACATGAGACATGAGACATGAGACATGAGACATGAGACATGACATGAGACATGACATGAGACATGAGACATGAGACATGAGACATGAGACATGAGACATGAGACATGAGACATGAGACATGAGACATGAGACATGAGACATGAGACATGAGACATGAGACATGAGACATGAGACATGAGACATGAGACATGACATGAGACATGAGACATGAGACATGAGACATGAGACATGAGACATGAGACATGAGACATGGGACATGAGACATGAGACATGGGACATGAGACATGAGACATGAGACATGAGACATGAGACATGAGACATGAGACATGAGACATGAGACATGAGACATGAGACATGAGACATGAGACATGAGACATGAGACATGAGACATGAGACATGAGACATGAGACATGAGACATGAGACATGAGACATGAGACATGAGACATGAGACATGAGACATGAGACATGAGACATGAGACATGAGACATGAGACATGAGACATGTGACATGAGACATGAGACATGAGACATGAGACATGAGACATGAGACATGAGACATGAGACATGAGACATGAGACATGAGACATGTGACATGAGACATGAGACATGAGACATGAGACATGAGACATGAGACATGAGACATGAGACATGAGACATGAGACATGAGACATGAGACATGAGACATGAGACATGAGACATGAGACATGAGACATGAGACATGAGACATGAGACATGAGACATGAGACATGAGACATGAGACATGAGACATGAGACATGAGACATGAGACATGAGACATGAGACATGAGACATGAGACATGAGACATGAGACATGAGACATGAGACATGAGACAAAAGACAAGAGACATGAGACATGAGACATGAGACATGAGACATGAGACATGAGACATGAGACATGAGACATGAGACATGAGACATGAGACATGAGACATGAGACATGAGACATGAGACATGAGACATGTGACATGAGACATGAGACATGAGACATGAGACATGAGACATGAGACATGAGACATGAGACATGAGACATGAGACATGAGACAAGAGACATGAGACATGAGACATGAGACATGAGACATGAGACATGAGACATGAGACATGAGACATGAGACATGAGACATGAGACATGAGACATGAGACATGAGACATGAGACATGAGACATGAGACATGAGACATGAGACATGAGACATGAGACATGAGACATGAGACATGAGACATGAGACATGAGACATGAGACATGAGACATGAGACATGAGACATGAGACATGAGACATGAGACATGAGACATGAGACATGAGACATGAGACATGAGACATGAGACATGAGACATGAGACATGAGACATGAGACATGAGACATGAGACATGAGACATGAGACATGAGACATGAGACATGAGACATGAGACATGAGACATGAGACATGAGACATGAGACATGAGACATGAGACATGAGACATGAGACATGAGACATGAGACATGAGACATGAGACATGAGACATGAGACATGAGACATGAGACATGAGACATGAGACATGAGACATGAGACATGAGACATGAGACATGAGACATGAGACATGAGACATGAGACATGAGACATGAGACATGAGACATGAGACATGAGACATGAGACATGAGACATGAGACATGAGACATGAGACATGAGACATGAGACATGAGACATGAGACATGAGACATGAGACATGAGACATGAGACATGAGACATGAGACATGAGACATGAGACATGAGACATGAGACATGAGAAGAGACAGAGACATGAGACATGAGACATGAGTCATGAGACATGAGACATGAGACATGAGACATGAGACATGAGACATGAGACATGAGACATGAGACATGAGACATGAGACATGAGACATGAGACATGAGACATGGGACATGGGACATGGGACATGGGACATGGGACATGGGACATGGGACATGGGACATGGGACATGGGACATGGGACATGAGACATGAGACATGAGACATGAGACATGAGACATGAGACATGAGACATGAGACATGAGACATGAGACATGGGACATGGGACATGGGACATGAGACATGAGACATGAGACATGAGACATGAGACATGAGACATGAGACATGAGACATGAGACATGAGACATGAGACATGAGACATGAGACATGAGACATGAGACATGAGACATGAGACATGAGACATGAGACATGAGACATGAGACATGAGACATGAGACATGAGACATGAGACATGAGACATGAGACATGAGACATGAGACATGAGACATGAGACATGAGACATGAGACATGAGACATGGGGCATGAGACATGAGACATGAGACATGAGACATGAGACATGAGACATGAGACATGAGACAAGAGACATGAGACATGAGACATGAGACATGAGACATGAGACATGAGACATGAGACATGAGACATGAGACATGAGACATGAGACATGAGACATGAGACATGAGACATGAGACATGAGACATGAGACATGAGACATGAGACATGAGACATGAGACATGAGACATGAGACAAGAGACAAGAGACAAGAGACAAGAGACAAGAGACAAGAGACAAGAGACAAGAGACATGAGACAAGAGACAAGAGACAAGAGACAAGAGACAAGAGACAAGAGACAAGAGACAAGAGACAAGAGACAAGAGACAAGAGACAAGAGACAAGAGACAAGAGACAAGAGACAAGAGACAAGAGACAAGAGACAAGAGACAAGAGACAAGAGACAAGAGACAAGAGACAAGAGACAAGAGACAAGAGACAAGAGACAAGAGACAAGAGACAAGAGACAAGAGACAAGAGACAAGAGACAGAGACAGAGACAAGAGACAAGAGACAAGAGACAAGAGACAAGAGACAAGAGACAAGAGACAAGAGACAAGAGACAAGAGACATGAGACATGAGACATGAGACATGAGACATGAGACATGAGACATGAGACATGAGACATGAGACATGAGACATGAGACATGAGACATGAGACATGAGACATGAGACATGAGACATGAGACATGAGACATGAGACATGAGACATGAGACATGAGACATGAGACATGAGACATGAGACATGAGACATGAGACATGAGACATGAGACATGAGACATGAGACATGAGACATGAGACATGAGACATGAGACATGAGACATGAGACATGAGACATGAGACATGAGACATGAGACATGAGACATGAGACATGAGACATGAGACATGACATGAGACATGAGACATGAGACATGAGACATGAGACATGAGACATGAGACATGAGACATGAGACATGAGACATGAGACATGAGACATGAGACATGAGACATGAGACATGAGACATGAGACATGAGACATGAGACATGAGACATGAGACATGAGACATGAGACATGAGACATGAGACATGAGACATGAGACATGAGACATGAGACATGAGACATGAGACATGAGACATGAGACATGAGACATGAGACATGAGACATGAGACATGAGACATGAGACATGAGACATGAGACATGAGACATGAGACATGAGACATGAGACATGAGACATGAGACATGAGACATGAGACATGAGACATGAGACATGAGACATGAGACATGAGACATGAGACATGAGACATGAGAGACATGAGACATGAGACATGAGAGATGAGACATGAGACATGAGACATGAGACATGAGACATGACACATGAGACATGAGACATGAGACATGAGACATGAGACATGAGACATGAGACATGAGACATGAGACATGAGACATGAGACATGAGACATGAGACATGAGACATGAGACATGAGACATGAGACATGAGACATGAGACATGAGACATGAGACATGAGACATGAGACATGAGACATGAGACATGAGACATGAGACATGAGACATGAGACATGAGACATGAGACATGAGACATGAGACATGAGACATGAGACATGAGACATGAGACATGAGACATGAGACATGAGACATGAGACATGAGACATGAGACATGAGACATGAGACATGAGACATGAGACATGAGACATGAGACAAGAGACATGAGACATGAGACAAGAGACAAGAGACAAGAGACAAGAGACAAGAGACAAGAGACAAGAGACAAGAGACAAGAGACAAGAGACAAGAGACAAGAGACAAGAGACAAGAGACAAGAGACAAGAGACAAGAGACAAGAGACAAGAGACAAGAGACAAGAGACAAGAGACAAGAGACAAGAGACAAGAGACAAGAGACAAGAGACAAGAGACAAGAGACAAGAGACAAGAGACAAGAGACATGAGACATGAGACAAGAGACAAGAGACAAGAGACAAGAGACATGAGACATGAGACATGAGACATGAGACATGAGACATGAGACATGAGACATGAGACATGAGACATGAGACATGAGACATGAGACATGAGACATGAGACATGAGACATGAGACATGAGACATGAGACATGAGACATGAGACATGAGACATGAGACATGAGACATGAGACATGAGACATGAGACATGAGACATGAGACATGAGACAAGAGACAAGAGACAAGAGACAAGAGACAAGAGACATGAGACATGAGACATGAGACAAGAGACAAGAGACAAGAGACAAGAGACAAGAGACATGAGACATGAGACATGAGACATGAGACATGAGACATGAGACATGAGACATGAGACAAGAGACAAGAGACAAGAGACAAGAGACAAGAGACAAGAGACAAGAGACAAGAGACAAGAGACAAGAGACAAGAGACAAGAGACAAGAGACAGAGACAGAGACAGAGACAGAGACAGAGACAGAGACAGAGACAGAGACAGAGACAGAGACAGAGACAGAGACAGAGACAGAGACAGAGACAGAGACAGAGACAGAGACAGAGACAGAGACAGAGACAGAGACAGAGACAGAGACAGAGACAGAGACATGAGACATGAGACATGAGACATGAGACATGAGACATGAGACATGAGACATGAGACATGAGACATGAGACATGAGACATGAGACATGAGACATGAGACATGAGACATGAGACATGAGACATGAGACATGAGACATGAGACATGAGACATGAGACATGACATGAGACATGAGACATGAGACATGAGACATGAGACATGAGACATGAGACATGAGACATGAGACATGAGACATGAGACATGAGACATGAGACATGAGACATGAGACATGAGACAGAGACATGAGACATGAGACATGAGACATGAGACATGAGACATGAGACATGAGACATGAGACATGAGACATGAGACATGAGACATGAGACATGAGACATGAGACATGAGACATGAGACATGAGACATGAGACATGAGACATGAGACATGAGACATGAGACATGAGACATGAGACATGAGACATAAGACATGAGACATGAGACATGAGACATGAGACATGAGACATGAGACATGAGACATGAGACATGAGACATGAGACATGAGACATGAGACATGAGACATGACATGAGACATGAGACATGAGACATGAGACATGAGACATGAGACATGAGACATGAGACATGAGACATGAGACATGAGACATGAGACATGAGACATGAGACATGAGACATGAGACATGAGACATGAGACATGAGACATGAGACATGAGACATGACATGGGAGACATGGGGAGACATGGGACATGGAGACATGAGACATGAGACATGAGACATGAGACATGAGACATGAGACATGAGACATGAGACATGAGACATGAGACATGAGACATGAGACATGAGACATGAGACATGAGACATGAGACATGAGACATGAGACATGAGACAGAGACAGAGACATGGGACATGAGACATGAGACATGAGACATGGGACATGAGACATGAGACATGAGACATGAGACATGAGACATGAGACATGAGACATGAGACATGAGACATGAGACAGGGGACATGAGACATGAGACATGAGACATGAGACATGAGACATGAGACATGAGACATGAGACATGAGACATGAGACATGAGACATGAGACATGAGACATGAGACATGAGACATGAGACATGAGACATGAGACATGAGACATGAGACATGAGACATGAGACATGAGACATGAGACATGAGACATGAGACATGAGACATGAGACATGAGACATGAGACATGAGACATGAGACATGAGACTTGAGACATGAGACATGTGACATGAGACATGAGACATGAGACATGAGACATGAGACATGAGACATGAGACATGAGACATGAGACATGAGACATGAGACATGAGACATGAGACATGAGACATGAGACATGAGACATGAGACATGGGGCATGGGGCATGGGGCATGGGACATGGGGCATGGGGCATGGGGCATGGGACATGGGGCATGGGGCATGGGGCATGGGGCATGGGGCATGGGGCATGGGGCATGGGGCATGGGGCATGGGGCATGGGGCATGGGGCATGGGGCATGGGGCATGGGGCATGGGGCATGGGGCATGGGGCATGGGGCATGAGACATGAGACATGAGACAAGAGACAAGAGACAAGAGACAAGAGACAAGAGACAAGAGACAAGAGACAAGAGACATGAGACATGAGACATGAGACAAGAGACAAGAGACAAGAGACAAGAGACAAGAGACAAGAGACAAGAGACAAGAGACAAGAGACAAGAGACAAGAGACAAGAGACAAGAGACAAGAGACAAGAGACATGAGACATGAGACATGAGACAAGAGACAAGAGACAAGAGACAAGAGACAAGAGACAAGAGACAAGAGACAAGAGACAAGAGACAAGAGACAAGAGACAAGAGACAAGAGACAAGAGACAAGAGACAAGAGACAAGAGACAAGAGACAAGAGACAAGAGACAAGAGACATGAGACAAGAGACAAGAGACAAGAGACAAGAGACAAGAGACAAGAGACAAGAGACAAGAGACATGAGACATGAGACATGAGACATGAGACATGAGACATGAGACATGAGACATGAGACATGAGACATGAGACATGAGACATGAGACATGAGACATGAGACATGAGACATGAGACATGAGACATGAGACATGAGACATGAGACATGAGACATGAGACATGAGACATGAGACATGAGACATGAGACATGAGACATGAGACATGAGACATGAGACATGAGACATGAGACATGAGACATGAGACATGAGACATGAGACATGAGACATGAGACATGAGACATGAGACATGAGACAAGAGACAAGAGACAAGAGACAAGAGACAAGAGACAAGAGACAAGAGACATGAGACATGAGACATGAGACATGAGACATGAGACATGAGACATGAGACATGAGACATGAGACATGAGACATGAGACATGAGACATGAGACATGAGACATGAGACATGAGACATGAGACATGAGACATGAGACATGAGACATGAGACATGAGACATGAGACATGAGACATGAGACATGAGACATGAGACATGAGACATGAGACATGAGACATGAGACATGAGACATGAGACATGAGACATGAGACATGAGACATGAGACATGAGACAAGAGACAAGAGACAAGAGACAAGAGACAAGAGACAAGAGACAAGAGACAAGAGACAAGAGACAAGAGACAAGAGACAAGAGACAAGAGACAAGAGACAAGAGACAAGAGACAAGAGACAGAGACAAGAGACAAGAGACAAGAGACAAGAGACAAGAGACAAGAGACAAGAGACAAGAGACAAGAGACAAGAGACAAGAGACAAGAGACAAGAGACAAGAGACAAGAGACAGAGACAGAGACAGAGACAGAGACAGAGACAGAGACAGAGACAGAGACAGAGACAGAGACAGAGACAGAGACAGAGACAGAGACAGAGACAGAGACAGAGACAGAGACATGAGACAGAGACAGAGACAGAGACAGAGACAGAGACAGAGACAGAGACAGAGACATGAGACATGAGACATGAGACATGAGACATGAGACATGAGACATGAGACATGAGACATGAGACATGAGACATGAGACATGAGACATGAGACATGAGACATGAGACATGAGACATGAGACATGAGACATGAGACAAGAGACATGAGACATGAGACATGAGACATGAGACATGAGACATGAGACATGAGACATGAGACATGAGACATGAGACATGAGACATGAGACATGAGACATGAGACATGAGACATGAGACATGAGACATGAGACATGAGACATGAGACATGAGACATGAGACATGAGACATGAGACATGAGACATGAGACATGAGACATGAGACATGAGACATGAGACATGAGACATGAGACATGTGACATGAGACATGAGACATGAGACATGAGACATGAGACATGAGACATGAGACATGTGACATGAGACAAGAGACAAGAGACAAGAGACAAGAGACAAGAGACAAGAGACATGAGACAAGAGACATGAGACATGAGACATGAGACATGAGACATGAGACATGAGACATGAGACATGAGACATGAGACATGAGACATGAGACATGAGACATGAGACATGAGACATGAGACATGAGACATGAGACATGAGACATGAGACATGAGACATGAGACATGAGACATGAGACATGAGACATGAGACATGACATGAGACATGAGACATGAGACATGAGACATGAGACATGAGACATGAGACATGAGACATGAGACATGAGACATGAGACATATGAGACATGAGACATGAGACATGAGACATGAGACATGAGACATGAGACATGAGACATGAGACATGAGACATGAGACATGAGACATGAGACATGAGACATGAGACATGAGACATGAGACATGAGACATGAGAGATGAGACATGAGACATGAGACATGAGACATGAGACATGAGACATGAGACATGAGACATGAGACATGAGACATGAGACATGAGACATGAGACATGAGACATGAGACATGAGACATGAGACATGAGACATGAGACATGAGACATGAGACATGAGACATGAGACATGAGACATGAGACATGAGACATGGGAGACATGAGGGAGACATGAGACATGAGACATGAGACATGAGACATGAGACATGAGACATGAGACATGAGACATGAGACATGAGACATGAGACATGAGACATGAGACATGAGACATGAGACATGAGACATGAGACATGAGACATGGGACATGGGACATGGGACATGGGACATGGGACATGGGACATGGGACATGGGGCATGGGGCATGGGGCATGGGGCATGAGACATGAGACATGAGACATGAGACATGAGACATGAGACATGGGGCATGGGGCATGGGGCATGGGGCATGGGGCATGGGGCATGGGGCATGGGGCATGGGGCATGGGGCATGGGGCATGGGGCATGAGGCATGAGACATGAGACATGAGACAAGAGACAAGAGACAAGAGACAAGAGACAAGAGACAAGAGACAAGAGACAAGAGACAAGAGACAAGAGACAAGAGACAAGAGACAAGAGACAAGAGACAAGAGACAAGAGACAAGAGACAAGAGACAAGAGACAAGAGACAAGAGACAAGAGACAAGAGACAAGAGACAAGAGACAAGAGACAAGAGACATGAGACATGAGACATGAGACATGAGACATGAGACATGAGACATGAGACATGAGACATGAGACATGAGACATGAGACATGAGACATGAGACATGAGACATGAGACATGAGACATGAGACATGAGACAAGAGACAAGAGACATGAGACATGAGACATGAGACATGAGACATGAGACATGAGACATGAGACATGAGACATGAGACATGAGACATGAGACATGAGACATGAGACATGAGACATGAGACATGAGACATGAGACATGAGACATGAGACATGAGACATGAGACATGAGACATGAGACATGAGACATGAGACATGAGACATGAGACATGAGACATGAGACATGAGACATGAGACATGAGACATGAGACATGAGACATGAGACATGAGACATGAGACATGAGACATGAGACATGAGACATGAGACATGAGACATGAGACATGAGACATGAGACATGAGACATGAGACATGAGACATGAGACATGAGACATGAGACATGAGACATGAGACATGAGACATGAGACATGAGACATGAGACATGAGACATGAGACATGAGACATGAGACATGAGACATGAGACATGAGACATGAGACATGAGACATGAGACATGAGACATGAGACATGAGACATGAGACATGAGACATGAGACATGAGACATGAGACATGAGACATGAGACATGAGACATGAGACATGAGACATGAGACATGAGACATGAGACATGAGACATGAGACATGAGACATGAGACATGAGACATGAGACATGAGACATGAGACATGAGACATGAGACATGAGACATGAGACATGAGACATGAGACATGAGACATGAGACATGAGACATGAGACATGAGACATGAGACATGAGACATGAGACATGAGACATGAGACATGAGACATGAGACATGAGACATGAGACATGAGACATGAGACATGAGACATGAGACATGAGACATGAGACATGAGACATGAGACATGAGACATGAGACATGAGACATGAGACAAGAGACAAGAGACAAGAGACAAGAGACAAGAGACAAGAGACAAGAGACAAGAGACAAGAGACAAGAGACAAGAGACAAGAGACAAGAGACAAGAGACAAGAGACATGAGACAAGAGACAAGAGACAAGAGACAAGAGACATGAGACATGAGACATGAGACATGAGACATGAGACATGAGACATGAGACATGAGACATGAGACATGAGACATGAGACATGAGACATGAGACATGAGACATGAGACAGAGACAGAGACAGAGACAGAGACAGAGACAGAGACAGAGACAGAGACAGAGACAGAGACAGAGACATGAGACAGAGACAGAGACAGAGACAGAGACAGAGACAGAGACAGAGACAGAGACATGAGACATGAGACATGAGACATGAGACATGAGACATGAGACATGAGACATGAGACATGAGACATGGGACATGGGACATGGGACATGGGACATGGGACATGGGACATGGGACATGGGACATGGGACATGGGACATGGGACATGGGACATGGGACATGGGACATGGGACATGGGACATGGGACATGGGACATGGGACATGGGACATGGGACATGGGACATGGGACATGGGACATGGGACATGGGACATGGGACATGGGACATGGGACATGGGACATGGGACATGGGACATGGGACATGGGACATGGGACATGGGACATGGGACATGGGACATGGGACATGGGACATGGGACATGGGACATGGGACATGGGACATGGGACATGGGACATGGGACATGGGACATGGGGCATGGGGCATGGGGCATGGGACATGGGACATGGGACATGGGACATGGGACATGGGACATGGGACATGGGACATGGGACATGGGACATGGGACATGGGACATGGGAGATGGGACATGGGACATGGGACATGGGACATGGGACATGGGACATGGGACATGGGACATGGGACATGGGACATGGGACATGGGACATGGGACATGGGACATGGGACATGGGACATGGGACATGGGACATGGGACATGGGACATGGGGCATGGGACATGGGGACATGAGACATGGGGCATGGGACATGAGACATGGGGACATGGGGCATGACATGGGGACATGGGGCATGGGGCATGAGACATGGGGCATGAGACATGAGACATGAGACATGAGACATGAGACATGGGACAAGAGACAAGAGACAAGAGACAAGAGACAAGAGACATGAGACATGGGGCATGAGACATGAGACATGAGACAAGAGACAAGAGACAAGAGACAAGAGACAAGAGACAAGAGACAAGAGACAAGAGACAAGAGACAAGAGACAAGAGACAAGAGACAAGAGACAAGAGACAAGAGACAAGAGACAAGAGACAAGAGACAAGAGACAAGAGACAAGAGACAAGAGACAAGAGACAAGAGACATGAGACAAGAGACAAGAGACAAGAGACAAGAGACAAGAGACAAGAGACAAGAGACAAGAGACAAGAGACAAGAGACAAGAGACAAGAGACAAGAGACAAGAGACAAGAGACAAGAGACAAGAGACAAGAGACAAGAGAGACATGAGACATGAGACATGAGACATGAGACATGAGACATGAGACAAGAGACAAGAGACAAGAGACAAGAGACAAGAGACAAGAGACAAGAGACAAGAGACAAGAGACAAGAGACATGAGACATGAGACATGAGACATGAGACATGAGACATGAGACATGAGACATGAGACATGAGACATGAGACATGAGACATGAGACATGAGACATGAGACATGAGACATGAGACATGAGACATGAGACATGAGACATGAGACATGAGACATGAGACATGAGACATGAGACATGAGACATGAGACATGAGACATGAGACATGAGACATGAGACATGAGACATGAGACATGAGACATGAGACATGAGACATGAGACATGAGACATGAGACATGAGACATGAGACATGAGACATGAGACATGAGACATGAGACATGAGACATGAGACATGAGACATGAGACATGAGACATGAGACATGAGACATGAGACATGAGACATGAGACATGAGACATGAGACATGAGACATGAGACATGAGACATGAGACATGAGACATGAGACATGAGACATGAGACATGACATGAGACATGAGACATGAGACATGAGACATGAGACATGAGACATGAGACATGAGACATGAGACATGAGACATGAGACATGAGACATGAGACATGAGACATGAGACATGAGACATGAGACATGAGACATGAGACATGAGACATGAGACATGAGACATGAGACATGAGACATGAGACATGAGACATGAGACATGAGACATGAGACATGAGACATGAGACATGAGACATGAGACATGAGACATGAGACATGAGACATGAGACATGAGACATGAGACATGAGACATGAGACATGAGACATGAGACCTGAGACATGAGACATGAGACATGAGACATGAGACATGAGACATGAGACATGAGACATGAGACATGAGACATGAGACATGAGACATGAGACATGAGACAAGAGACATGAGACATGAGACATGAGACATGAGACAGAGAGAGAGACATGAGACATGAGACATGAGACATGAGACATGAGACAGAGACAGAGACAGAGACAGAGACAGAGAGACATGAGACATGAGACATGAGACATGAGACATGAGACATGAGTCATGAGACATGAGACATTAGACAGAGACAGAGAGAGAGAGAGAGACAGAGAGAGAGACAGAGACAGAGACAGAGACAGAGACAGAGACAGAGACAGAGACAGAGACAGAGACAGAGAAGACAGAGAGACAGAGAGAGACAGAGACAGAGACAGAGACAGAGACAGAGACAGAGACAGAGACAGAGACAGAGACAGAGACAGAGACAGAGACAGAGACAGAGACAGAGACAGAGACAGAGACAGAGACAGAGACAGAGACAGAGACAGAAACAGAGACAGAGACAGAGACAGAGACAGAGACAGAGAGACATGAGACATGAGACATGAGACATGAGACATGAGACATGAGACATGAGACATGAGACATGAGACATGAGACATGAGACATGAGACATGAGACATGAGACATGAGACATGAGACATGAGACATGAGAGAGACAGAGACATGAGACATGAGACATGAGACATGAGACATGAGACATGAGACATGAGACATGAGACATGAGACATGAGACATGAGACATGAGACATGAGACATGAGACATGAGACATGAGACATGAGACATGAGACATGAGACATGATGACATGACATGACATGATGACATGACATGAGACATGACATGACATGACATGATGAGATGATGGAGGTGAGACATGACATGACATGACATGATGACATGAGACATGAGACATGAGACATGAGACATGAGACATGAGACATGAGACATGAGACATGAGACATGAGACATGATGACATGACAGACAGAGACATGAGACATGACAAGAGACAGGACAGACAGACATGACATGAGACAGAAGACATGAGACATGAGGACATGACAGACAGACATGAGACTTGAGACATGAGACATGAGACATGAGACATGAGACATGAGACATGAGACATGAGACATGAGACATGAGACATGAGACATGAGACATGAGACATGAGACATGAGACATGAGACATGAGACATGAGACATGAGACAGACAAGAGACATGGAGACATGAGACTTGGACATGAGACATGGGAGACATAGACATGACATGGAGACAATGAGACATGAGAATGAGGAGACATGAGACATGAGACATGGAGACATGAGACATGAGACAAGACAGGAGACAGACATGAGACAGACAAGACAGACAGACAGGACATGACAGACATGGGACATGACAGACAGACAGACAGAGACATGAGACAGACATGAGACATGAGACATGACATGAAGACATGGACATGACAGACATGACAGACAGAAGACATGAGACAGGAAGACATGGACAGACATGAGACAGTTGATGAGACATGAGACATGAGACATGACATGAGACATGAAGACATGGACAGACATGAGACATGAGAAGAGAAGAGACATGGACATGAGACATGAGACATGACAGTTGAGACATGAGACATGAGACATGAGACATGACATGAGAAGAGACATGACATGAGACATGAGACATGAGACATGAGACATGAGACATGAGACATGAGACATGGAAGACATGACAGACATGAGACATGAGATGACAGACAGACAGACAGGACATGAGATGACATGACATGACATGACATGACAGAGAAGAGACATGAGACATGAGACATGAGACATGAGACATGAGACAGACAGAGACAGACATGAGACATGGACAGACATGAGACATGAGACATGAAGAGACAAGAAAGAGACAAGAGACATGAGACATGACATGAGACATGAAGACATAAGAGACATGAGACATGAGACATGATGGAGACAAGGACATACAAGAGACATGAGACATGAGACACAGACATGAGAAACGGAGACTACATAAGAGAGACATGAGACAAGTTTGAGACATGAGACATGAGACAAGAGACACAGAGACAAGAGACATGACAGAGACATGAGACATAATGAGACATGAGAAGAGAAAAAGAGACAAACATGAGACATGAGACATGTTGAAAAGAGAGACAGTAAGATGGACACAAGAGACATGAAAGAGATGAGAAAGAGACATGAGACATGAGACATGAGACATGAGAAAATTATATGGACATGAGTCTGAAATGAGACATGAGACATGAGACATGATGTGAGACATGAGACATGAGACATGAGACATGAGACATGAGACAGACAAGAGACAAGAGACATGAGACATGAGACATGAGACATGAGACATGAGACATGAGACATGAGACATGAGACATGAGACATGAGACATGAGACATGAGACATGAGACATGAGACATGAGACATGAGACATGAGACATGAGACATGAGACATGAGACATGAGACATGAGACATGTGACATGAGACATGAGACATGAGACATGAGACATGAGACATGAGACATGAGACATGAGACATGAGACATGAGACATGAGACATGCGACATGAGACATGAGATGATCCAAGAGATGACATGAGACAAGGACAAGGAGACACAGACATGAGACATGAGATGTGATGTTCATGAGACATGAGACATGAGACATGAGACATGAGACATGAGACATGAGACATGAGACATGAGACATGAGACATGAGACATGAGACATGAGACATGAGAAATGAGACATGAGACATGAGACATGAGACATGAGACATGAGACATGAGACATGAGACATGAGACATGAGACATGAGACATGAGACATGAGACATGAGACATGAGACAAGAGACAAGAGACAAGAGACAAGAGACATGGAGAAGAGACAGACATGAGACATAGGGAGACATGAGACAGACATGACATGAGACATGAGACATGAGACATGAGACATGAGACATGAGACATGAGACATGAGACATGAGACATGAGACATGAGACATGAGACATGAGACATGAGACATGAGACATGAGACATGAGACATGAGACATGAGACATGAGACATGAGACATGGGACATGAGACATGAGACATGAGACATGAGACATGAGACATGAGACATGAGACATGAGACATGAGACATGAGACATGAGACATGAGACATGAGACATGAGACATGAGACATGAGACATGAGACATGAGACATGAGACATGAGACATGAGACATGAGACATGAGACATGAGACAAGAGACAAGAGACAAGAGACAAGAGACATGAGACATGAGACATGAGACATGAGACATGAGACATGAGACATGAGACAAGAGACAAGAGACAAGAGACAAGAGACATGAGACATGAGACATGAGACATGAGACATGAGACATGAGACATGAGACATGAGACATGAGACATGAGACATGAGACATGAGACAAGAGACATGAGACAAGAGACAAGAGACAAGAGACAAGAGACAAGAGACAAGAGACAAGAGACATGAGACAAGAGACAAGAGACAAGAGACAAGAGACATGAGACATGAGACATGAGACATGAGACATGAGACATGAGACATGAGACATGAGACAAGAGACATGAGACATGAGACATGAGACATGAGACATGAGACATGAGACATGAGACATGAGACATGAGACATGAGACATGAGACATGAGACATGAGACATGAGACATGAGACATGAGACATGAGACATGAGACATGAGACATGAGACATGAGACATGAGACATGAGACATAAGACATGAGACATGAGACATGAGACATGAGACATGAGACATGAGACATGAGACATGAGACATGAGACATGAGACATGAGACATGAGACATGAGACATGAGACATGAGACATGAGACATGAGACATGAGACAAGAGACAAGAGACAAGAGACATGAGACATGAGACATGAGACATGAGACATGAGACATGAGACATGAGACATGAGACATGAGACATGAGACATGAGACATGAGAATGAGACATGAGACATGAGACATGAGACATGAGACATGAGACATGAGACATGAGACATGAGACATGAGACATGAGACATGAGACATGAGACATGAGACATGAGACATGAGACATGAGACATGAGACATGAGACATGAGACATGAGACATGAGACATGAGACATGAGACATGAGACATGAGATGAGACATGAGACATGAGACATGAGACATGAGACATGAGACATGAGACATGAGACATGAGACATGAGACATGAGACATGAGACATGAGACATGAGACATGAGACATGAGACATGAGACATGAGACATGAGACATGAGACATGAGACATGAGACATGAGACATGAGACATGAGACATGAGACATGAGACATGAGACATGAGACATGAGACATGAGACATGAGACATGAGACATGAGACATGAGACATGAGACATGAGACATGAGACATGAGACATGAGACATGAGACATGAGACATGAGACATGAGACATGAGACATGAGACATGAGACATGAGACATGAGAGACATGAGACATGAGACATGAGACATGAGACATGAGACATGAGACATGAACATGAGACATGAGACATGAGACATGAGACATGAGACATGAGACATGAGACATGAGACATGAGACATGAGACATGAGACATGAGACATGAGACATGAGACATGAGACATGAGACATGAGACATGAGACATGAGACATGAGATGAGACATGAGACATGAGACATGAGACATGAGACATGAGACATGAGACATGAGACATGAGACATGAGACATGAGACATGAGACATGAGACATGAGACATGAGACATGAGACATGAGACATGAGACATGAGACATGAGACATGAGACATGAGACATGAGACATGAGACATGAGACATGAGACATGAGACATGAGACATGAGACATGAGACATGAGACATGAGACATGAGACATGAGACATGAGACATGAGACATGAGACATGAGACATGAGACATGAGACATGAGACATGAGACATGAGACATGAGACATGAGACATGAGACAAGAGACAAGAGACAAGAGACATGAGACAAGAGACAAGAGACAAGAGACAAGAGACATGAGACAAGAGACATGAGACAAGAGACAAGAGACAAGAGACATGAGACAAGAGACAAGAGACAAGAGACAAGAGACAAGAGACAAGAGACAAGAGACAAGAGACAAGAGACAAGAGACAAGAGACATGAGACAAGAGACATGAGACATGAGACAAGAGACATGAGACAAGAGACAAGAGACAAGAGACAAGAGACAAGAGACAAGAGACAAGAGACAAGAGAGACATGAGACATGAGACATGAGACATGAGACATGAGACATGAGACATGAGACATGAGACAAGAGACATGAGACAAGAGACAAGAGACAAGAGACAAGAGACAAGAGACAAGAGACATGAGACAAGAGACAAGAGACAAGAGACAAGAGACAAGAGACAAGAGACAAGAGACAAGAGACAGAGACAGAGACAGAGACAGAGACAGAGACAGAGACAGAGACAGAGACAGAGACAGAGACAGAGACAGAGACAGAGACAGAGACAGAGACAGAGACAGAGACAGAGACAGAGACAGAGACAGAGACAGAGACAGAGACAGAGACAGAGACAGAGACAGAGACAGAGACAGAGACAGAGACAGAGACAGAGACAGAGACAGAGACAGAGACAGAGACAGAGACAGAGACATGAGACATGAGACATGAGACATGAGACATGAGACATGAGACATGAGACATGAGACATGAGACATGAGACAGAGACAGAGACAGAGACAGAGACAGAGACAGAGACAGAGACAGAGACAGAGACAGAGACAGAGACAGAGACAGAGACAGAGACAGAGACAGAGACAGAGACAGAGACAGAGACAGAGACAGAGACAGAGACAGAGACAGAGACAGAGACAGAGACAGAGACAGAGACAGAGACAGAGGCAGAGACAGAGACAGAGACAGAGACAGAGACAGAGACAGAGACAGAGACAGAGACAGAGACAGAGACAGAGACAGAGACAGAGACAGAGACAGAGACAGAGACAGAGACAGAGACAGAGACAGAGACAGAGACAGAGACAGAGACAGAGACAGAGACAGAGACAGAGACAGAGACAGAGACAGAGACAGAGACAGAGACAGAGACAGAGACAGAGACAGAGACATGAGACATGAGACATGAGACATGAGACAGAGACAGAGACAGAGACAGAGACAGAGACAGAGACAGAGACAGAGACAGAGACAGAGACAGAGACAGAGACAGAGACAGAGACAGAGACAGAGACAGAGACAGAGACAGAGACATGAGACATGAGACATGAGACATGAGACAGAGACAGAGACAGAGACAGAGACAGAGACAGAGACATGAGACATGAGACATGAGACATGAGACATGAGACAGAGACAGAGACAGAGACAGAGACAGAGACAGAGACAGAGACAGAGACAGAGACAGAGACAGAGACAGAGACAGAGACAGAGACAGAGACAGAGACAGAGACAGAGACAGAGACAGAGACAGAGACAGAGACAGAGACAGAGACAGAGACAGAGACAGAGACAGAGACAGAGACAGAGACAGAGACAGAGACAGAGACAGAGACAGAGACAGAGACAGAGACAGAGACAGAGACAGAGACAGAGACAGAGACAGAGACAAGAGACAAGAGACAGAGACAGAGACAGAGACAGAGACAGAGACAGAGACAGAGACAGAGACAGAGACAGAGACAGAGACAGAGACAGAGACAGAGACAGAGACAGAGACAGAGACAGAGACAGAGACAGAGACAGAGACAGAGACAGAGACAGAGACAGAGACAGAGACAGAGACAGAGACAGAGACAGAGACAGAGACAGAGACAGAGACAGAGACAGAGACAGAGACAGAGACAGAGACAGAGACATGAGACATGAGACATGAGACAGAGACAGAGACAGAGACAGAGACAGAGACAGAGACAGAGACAGAGACAGAGACAGAGACAGAGACAGAGACAGAGACAGAGACAGAGACAGAGACAGAGACAGAGACAGAGACAGAGACAGAGACAGAGACATGAGACATGAGACATGAGACATGAGACATGAGACATGAGACATGAGACATGAGACATGAGACATGAGACATGAGACATGAGACATGAGACATGAGACATGAGACATGAGACATGAGACATGAGACATGAGACATGAGACATGAGACATGAGACATGAGACATGAGACATGAGACATGAGACATGAGACATGAGACATGAGACATGAGACATGAGACATGAGACATGAGACATGAGACATGAGACATGAGACATGAGACATGAGACATGAGACATGAGACATGAGACATGAGACATGAGACATGAGACATGAGACATGAGACATGAGACATGAGACATGAGACATGAGACATGAGACATGAGACATGAGACATGAGACATGAGACATGAGACATGAGACATGAGACATGAGACATGAGACATGAGACATGAGACATGAGACATGAGACATGAGACATGAGACATGAGACATGAGACATGAGACATGAGACATGAGACATGAGACATGAGACAAGAGACATGAGACAAGAGACATGAGACAAGAGACATGAGACATGAGACATGAGACATGAGACATGAGACATGAGACATGAGACATGAGACATGAGACATGAGACATGAGATGTGGGACATGAGACATGAGACATGAGACATGAGACATGAGACATGAGACATGAGACATGAGACATGAGACATGAGACATGAGACATGAGACATGAGACATGAGACATGAGACATGAGACATGAGACATGAGACATGAGACATGAGACATGAGACATGAGACATGAGACATGAGACATGAGACATGAGACATGAGACATGAGACATGAGACATGAGACATGAGACATGAGACATGAGACATGAGACATGAGACATGAGACATGAGACATGAGACATGAGACATGAGACATGAGACATGAGATGTGGGACATGAGACATGAGACATGAGACATGAGACATGAGACATGAGACATGAGACATGAGACATGAGACATGAGACATGAGACATGAGACATGAGACATGAGACATGAGACATGAGACATGAGACATGAGACATGAGACATGAGACATGAGACATGAGACATGAGACAGAGACATGAGACATGAGACATGAGACATGAGACATGAGACATGAGACATGAGACATGAGACATGAGACATGAGACATGAGACATGAGACATGAGACATGAGACATGAGACATGAGACATGAGACATGAGACATGAGACATGAGACATGAGACATGAGACATGAGACATGAGACATGAGACATGAGACATGAGACATGAGACATGAGACATGAGACATGAGACATGAGACATGAGACATGAGACATGAGACATGAGACATGAGACATGAGACATGAGACATGAGACATGAGACATGAGACATGAGACATGAGACATGAGACATGAGACATGAGACATGAGACATGAGACATGAGACATGAGACATGAGACAAGAGACAAGAGACAGAGACAGAGACATGAGACATGAGACATGAGACATGAGACATGAGACATGAGACATGAGACATGAGACATGAGACATGAGACATGAGACATGAGACATGAGACATGAGACATGAGACATGAGACATGAGACATGAGACATGAGACATGAGACATGAGACATGAGACATGAGACATGAGACATGAGACATGAGACATGAGACATGAGACATGAGACATGAGACATGAGACATGAGACATGAGACATGAGACATGAGACATGAGACATGAGACATGAGACATGAGACAAGAGACATGAGACAAGAGACAAGAGACAAGAGACAAGAGACAAGAGACAAGAGACATGAGACATGAGACATGAGACATGAGACATGAGACATGAGACAAGAGACAAGAGACAAGAGACAAGAGACAAGAGACAAGAGACAAGAGACAAGAGACAAGAGACAAGAGACAAGAGACAAGAGACAAGAGACATGAGACATGAGACATGAGACATGAGACAAGAGACAAGAGACAAGAGACATGAGACATGAGACATGAGACATGAGACATGAGACAAGAGACAAGAGACAAGAGACAAGAGACAAGAGACAAGAGACAAGAGACATGAGACATGAGACATGAGACATGAGACATGAGACATGAGACATGAGACATGAGACATGAGACATGAGACATGAGACATGAGACAAGAGACAAGAGACAAGAGACAAGAGACAAGAGACAAGAGACAAGAGACAAGAGACAAGAGACAAGAGACAAGAGACAAGAGACAAGAGACAAGAGACAAGAGACAAGAGACAAGAGACAAGAGACAAGAGACAAGAGACAAGAGACAAGAGACATGAGACAAGAGACAAGAGACAAGAGACAAGAGACAAGAGACAAGAGACAAGAGACAAGAGACAAGAGACAAGAGACAAGAGACAGAGACAGAGACAGAGACAGAGACAGAGACAGAGACAGAGACATGAGACATGAGACATGAGACATGAGACATGAGACATGAGACATGAGACATGAGACATGAGACATGAGACAGAGACAGAGACAGAGACAGAGACAGAGACAGAGACATGAGACATGAGACATGAGACATGAGACATGAGACATGAGACATGAGACATGAGACATGAGACATGAGACATGAGACATGAGACATGAGACATGAGACATGAGACATGAGACATGAGACATGAGACATGAGACATGAGACATGAGACATGAGACATGAGACATGAGACATGGACATGAGACATGAGACATGAGACATGAGACATGAGACATGAGACATGAGACATGAGACATGAGACATGAGACATGAGACATGAGACATGAGACATGAGACATGAGACATGAGACATGAGACATGAGACATGAGACATGAGACATGAGACATGAGACATGAGACATGAGACATGAGACATGAGACATGAGACATGTGACATGTGACATGAGACATGTGACATGTGACATGTGACATGTGACATGTGACATGTGACATGTGACATGTGACATGTGACATGTGACATGAGACATGAGACATGAGACATGAGACATGAGACATGAGACATGAGACATGAGACATGAGACATGAGACATGAGACATGTGACATGTGACATGTGACATGGGACATGGGACATGGGACATGGGACATGGGACATGGGACATGGGACATGGGACATGGGACATGAGACATGAGACATGAGACATGAGACATGAGACATGAGACATGAGACATGAGACATGAGACATGAGACATGAGACATGAGACATGAGACATGGGACATGGGACATGGGACATGGGACATGGGACATGGGACATGGGACATGGGACATGGGACATGGGACATGGGACATGGGACATGGGGCATGGGGCATGGGGCATGGGGCATGGGGCATGGGGCATGGGACATGGGACATGGGACATGGGACATGGGACATGGGACATGGGACATGGGACATGGGACATGGGACATGGGACATGGGACATGGGACATGGGACATGGGACATGGGACATGGGACATGGGACATGGGACATGGGGCATGGGGCATGGGACATGGGGCATGGGGCATGGGGCATGGGGCATGGGGCATGGGGCATGGGGCATGGGGCATGGGGCATGGGGCATGGGGCATGGGGCATGGGGCATGGGGCATGGGGCATGGGGCATGGGGCATGGGGCATGGGGCATGGGGCATGGGGCATGGGGCATGGGACATGTGGGGCATGGGACATGGGACATGGGACATGGGACATGGGACATGGGACATGGGACATGGGACATGGGACATGGGACATGGGACATGGGACATGGGACATGGGACATGAGACATGAGACATGAGACATGGGACATGGGACATGGGGCATGGGGCATGGGGCATGGGGCATGGGGCATGGGGCATGGGGCATGGGGCATGGGGCATGGGGCATGGGGCATGGGGCATGGGGCATGGGGCATGGGGCATGGGGCATGGGGCATGGGGCATGGGGCATGGGGCATGAGACATGAGACATGAGACATGAGACATGAGACATGAGACATGAGACATGAGACATGAGACATGAGACATGAGACATGAGACATGAGACATGAGACATGAGACATGAGACATGAGACATGAGACATGAGACATGAGACATGAGACATGAGACATGAGACATGAGACAAGAGACAAGAGACAAGAGACAAGAGACATGAGACATGAGACATGAGACATGAGACATGAGACATGAGACAAGAGACAAGAGACAAGAGACATGAGACATGAGACATGAGACATGAGACATGAGACATGAGACATGAGACATGAGACAAGAGACAAGAGACAAGAGACAAGAGACAAGAGACAAGAGACAAGAGACAAGAGACAAGAGACAAGAGACAAGAGACAAGAGACAAGAGACAAGAGACATGAGACAAGAGACATGAGACATGAGACAAGAGACATGAGACAAGAGACATGAGACAAGAGACATGAGACATGAGACATGAGACATGAGACATGAGACATGAGACATGAGACATGAGACATGAGACATGAGACATGAGACATGAGACATGAGACATGAGACATGAGACATGAGACATGAGACATGAGTCATGAGACATGAGACATGAGACATGAGACATGAGACATGAGACATGAGACATGAGACATGAGACATGAGACATGAGACATGAGACATGAGACATGAGACATGAGACATGAGACATGAGACATGAGACATGAGACATGAGACATGAGACATGAGACATGAGACATGAGACATGAGACATGAGACATGAGACATGAGACATGAGACATGAGACATGAGACATGAGACATGAGACATGAGACATGAGACATGAGACATGAGACATGAGACATGAGACATGAGACATGAGACATGAGACATGAGACATGAGACATGAGACATGAGACATGAGACATGAGACATGAGACATGAGACATGAGACATGAGACATGAGACATGAGACATGAGACATGAGACATGAGACATGAGACATGAGACATGAGACATGAGACATGAGACATGAGACATGAGACATGAGACATGAGACATGAGACATGAGACATGAGACATGAGACATGAGACATGAGACATGAGACATGAGACATGAGACATGAGACATGAGACATGAGACATGAGACATGAGACATGAGACATGAGACATGAGACATGAGACATGAGACATGAGACATGAGACATGAGACATGAGACATGAGACATGAGACATGAGACATGAGACATGAGACATGAGACATGAGACATGAGACATGAGACAAGAGACATGAGACAAGAGACATGAGACATGAGACATGAGACATGAGACATGAGAGATGAGACATGAGACATGAGACATGAGACATGAGACATGAGACATGAGACATGAGACATGAGACATGAGACATGAGACATGAGACATGAGACATGAGACATGAGACATGAGACATGAGACATGAGACATGAGACATGAGACATGAGACATGAGACATGAGACATGAGACATGAGACATGAGACATGAGACATGAGACATGAGACATGAGACATGAGACATGAGACATGAGACATGAGACATGAGACATGAGACAAGAGACAGAGACAAGAGACAGAGACAGAGACAGAGACAGAGACAGAGACAGAGACAGAGACAGAGACAGAGACAGAGACAGAGACAGAGACAGAGACAGAGACAGAGACAGAGACAGAGACATGAGACATGAGACATGAGACATGAGACATGAGACATGGGACATGGGACATGGGACATGGGACATGGGACATGGGACATGGGACATGGGACATGGGACATGGGACATGGGACATGGGACATGGGACATGGGACATGGGACATGGGACATGGGGCATGGGGCATGGGGCATGGGGCATGGGGCATGGGGCATGGGGCATGGGGCATGGGGCATGGGGCATGGGGCATGAGGCATGAGACATGAGACATGAGACATGGGACATGGGACATGGGACATGGGACATGGGACATGGGACATGGGACATGGGACATGGGACATGGGGCATGGGACATGGGGCATGGGGCATGGGGCATGGGGCATGGGGCATGGGGCATGGGGCATGGGGCATGGGGCATGGGGCATGGGGCATGGGGCATGGGACATGAGACATGAGACATGAGACATGAGACATGGGACATGGGACATGGGACATGGGACATGGGACATGGGACATGGGACATGGGACATGGGACATGGGGCATGGGGCATGGGGCATGGGACATGGGACATGGGGCATGGGGCATGGGGCATGGGGCATGGGGCATGGGGCATGGGGCATGGGGCATGGGGCATGGGGCATGGGGCATGGGGCATGGGGCATGAGACATGAGACATGAGACATGAGACATGAGACATGAGACATGAGACATGAGACATGAGACATGAGACAAGAGACAAGAGACAAGAGACAAGAGACAAGAGACAAGAGACAAGAGACAAGAGACAAGAGACAAGAGACAAGAGACAAGAGACAAGAGACAAGAGACAAGAGACAAGAGACAAGAGACAAGAGACAAGAGACAAGAGACAAGAGACAAGAGACAAGAGACAAGAGACAAGAGACAAGAGACAAGAGACAAGAGACAAGAGACAAGAGACATGAGACATGAGACATGAGACATGAGACATGAGACATGAGACATGAGACAAGAGACAAGAGACAAGAGACAAGAGACAAGAGACAAGAGACAAGAGACAAGAGACAAGAGACAAGAGACAAGAGACAAGAGACATGAGACATGAGACATGAGACATGAGACATGAGACATGAGACATGAGACATGAGACATGAGACATGAGACATGAGACATGAGACATGAGACATGAGACATGAGACATGAGACATGAGACATGAGACATGAGACATGAGACATGAGACATGAGACATGAGACATGAGACATGAGACATGAGACATGAGACATGAGACATGAGACATGAGACATGAGACATGAGACATGAGACATGAGACATGAGACATGAGACATGAGACATGAGACATGAGACATGAGACATGAGACATGAGACATGAGACATGAGACATGAGACATGAGACATGAGACATGAGACATGAGACATGAGACATGAGACATGAGACATGAGACATGAGACATGAGACATGAGACATGAGACATGAGACATGAGACATGAGACATGAGACATGAGACATGAGACATGAGACATGAGACATGAGAATGAGACATGAGACATGAGACATGAGACATGAGACATGAGACATGAGACATGAGACATGAGACATGAGACATGAGACATGAGACATGAGACATGAGACATGAGACATGAGACATGAGACATGAGACATGAGACATGAGACATGAGACATGAGACATGAGAGATGAGACATGAGACATGAGACATGAGACATGAGACATGAGACATGAGACATGAGACATGAGACATGAGACATGAGACATGAGACATGAGACATGAGACATGAGACATGAGACATGAGACATGAGACATGAGACATGAGACATGAGACATGAGACATGAGACATGAGACATGAGACATGAGACATGAGACATGAGACATGAGACATGAGACATGAGACATGAGACATGAGACAAGAGACATGAGACAAGAGACAAGAGACAAGAGACAAGAGACAAGAGACAAGAGACAAGAGACAAGAGACAAGAGACAAGAGACAAGAGACAAGAGACAAGAGACAAGAGACAAGAGACAAGAGACAAGAGACAAGAGACAAGAGACAAGAGACAAGAGACAAGAGACAAGAGACAAGAGACAAGAGACAAGAGACAAGAGACATGAGACATGAGACATGAGACATGAGACATGAGACATGAGACATGAGACATGAGACATGAGACATGAGACATGAGACATGAGACATGAGACATGAGACATGAGACATGAGACATGAGACATGGGACATGGGACATGGGACATGGGACATGGGACATGGGACATGGGACATGGGACATGGGACATGGGACATGGGACATGGGACATGGGACATGGGACATGGGCCATGGGCATGGGGCATTGGGGCATGGGGCATGGGGCATGGGGCATGGGGCATGGGGCATGGGGCATGGGGCATGGGGCATGGGGCATGGGGCATGGGGCATGGGGCATGGGGCATGGGGCATGGGGCATGGGGCATGGGGCATGGGGCATGGGGCATGGGGCATGGGGCATGGGGCATGGGGCATGAGGCATGAGACATGAGACAAGAGACAAGAGACAAGAGACAAGAGACAAGAGACAAGAGACAAGAGACAAGAGACAAGAGACAAGAGACAAGAGACAAGAGACAAGAGACAAGAGACAAGAGACAAGAGACAAGAGACAAGAGACAAGAGACATGAGACATGAGACATGAGACATGAGACATGAGACATGAGACATGAGACAAGAGACAAGAGACAAGAGACAAGAGACATGAGACATGAGACAAGAGACATGAGACAAGAGACATGAGACAAGAGACAAGAGACAAGAGACATGAGACAAGAGACAAGAGACAAGAGACAAGAGACAAGAGACAAGAGACAAGAGACAAGAGACAAGAGACAAGAGACAAGAGACAAGAGACAAGAGACAAGAGACAAGAGACAAGAGACAAGAGACAAGAGACAAGAGACAAGAGACAAGAGACAAGAGACAAGAGACATGAGACATGAGACATGAGACATGAGACATGAGACATGAGACATGAGACATGAGACATGAGACATGAGACATGAGACATGAGACATGAGACATGAGACATGAGACATGAGACATGAGACATGAGACATGAGACATGAGACATGAGACATGAGACATGAGACATGAGACATGAGACATGAGACATGAGACATGAGACATGAGACATGAGACATGAGACATGAGACATGAGACATGAGACATGAGACATGAGACATGAGACATGAGACATGAGACATGAGACATGAGACATGAGACATGAGACATGAGACATGAGACATGAGACATGAGACATGAGACATGAGACATGAGACATGAGACATGAGACATGAGACATGAGACATGAGACATGAGACATGAGACATGAGACATGAGACATGAGACATGAGACATGAGACATGAGACATGAGACATGAGACATGAGACATGAGACATGAGACATGAGACATGAGACATGAGACATGAGACATGAGACATGAGACATGAGACATGAGACATGAGACATGAGACATGAGACATGAGACATGAGACATGAGACATGAGACATGAGACATGAGACATGAGACATGAGACATGAGACATGAGACATGAGACATGAGACATGAGACATGAGACATGAGACATGAGACATGAGACATGAGACATGAGACATGAGACATGAGACATGAGACATGAGACATGAGACATGAGACAAGAGACATGAGACAAGAGACAAGAGACAAGAGACAAGAGACAAGAGACATGAGACAAGAGACATGAGACATGAGACATGAGACATGAGACATGAGACAAGAGACAAGAGACAAGAGACAAGAGACAAGAGACATGAGACATGAGACATGAGACATGAGACAAGAGACAAGAGACATGAGACATGAGACAAGAGACAAGAGACATGAGACATGAGACATGAGACATGAGACATGAGACATGAGACATGAGACATGAGACATGAGACATGAGACATGAGACATGAGACATGAGACATGAGACATGAGACATGAGACATGAGACATGAGACATGAGACATGAGACATGAGACATGAGACATGAGACATGAGACATGAGACATGAGACATGAGACATGAGACATGAGACATGAGACATGAGACATGAGACATGAGACATGAGACATGAGACATGAGACATGAGACATGAGACATGAGACATGAGACATGAGACATGAGACATGAGACATGAGACATGAGACATGAGAATGAGACATGAGACATGAGACATGAGACATGAGACATGAGACATGAGACATGAGACATGAGACATGAGACATGAGACATGAGACATGAGACATGAGACATGAGACATGAGACATGAGACATGAGACATGAGACATGAGACATGAGACATGAGACATGAGACATGAGACATGAGACATGAGACATGAGACATGAGACATGAGACATGAGACATGAGACATGAGACATGAGACATGAGACATGAGACATGAGACATGAGACATGAGACATGAGACATGAGACATGAGACATGAGACATGAGACATGAGACATGAGACATGAGACATGAGACATGAGACATGAGACATGAGACATGAGACATGAGACATGAGACATGAGACATGAGACATGAGACATGAGACATGAGACATGAGACATGAGACATGAGACATGAGACATGAGACATGAGACATGAGACATGAGACATGAGACATGAGACATGAGACATGAGACATGAGACATGAGACATGAGACATGAGACATGAGACATGAGACATGAGACATGAGACATGAGACATGAGACATGAGACATGAGACATGAGACATGAGACATGAGACATGAGACATGAGACATGAGACATGAGACATGAGACATGAGACATGAGACATGAGACATGAGACATGAGACATGAGACATGAGACATGAGACATGAGACATGAGACATGAGACATGAGACATGAGACATGAGACATGAGACAAGAGACATGAGACATGAGACATGAGACAAGAGACAAGAGACAAGAGACAAGAGACAAGAGACAAGAGACAGAGACAGAGACAGAGACAGAGACAGAGACAGAGACATGAGACATGAGACATGAGACATGAGACATGAGACATGAGACATGAGACATGAGACATGAGACATGAGACATGAGACATGAGACATGAGACATGAGACATGAGACATGAGACATGAGACATGTGACATGTGACATGAGACATGGGACATGGGACATGGGACATGGGACATGGGACATGGGACATGGGACATGGGACATGGGACATGGGACATGGGACATGGGACATGGGACATGGGACATGGGGCATGGGGCATGGGGCATGGGGCATGGGGCATGGGACATGGGACATGGGGCATGGGGCATGGGGCATGGGGCATGGGGCATGGGACATGGGGCATGGGGCATGGGGCATGGGGCATGGGGCATGGGGCATGGGGCATGGGGCATGGGGCATGGGGCATGGGGCATGGGGCATGGGGCATGGGGCATGGGGACATGGGACATGGGGACATGGGGACATGGGACATGGGAGACATGGGGCATGGGACATGGGGAATGGGGCATGACATGGGGCATGGGGCATGGGGCATGGGGCATGGGGCATGGGACATGAGACATGAGACATGAGACATGAGACATGAGACATGAGACATGAGACAAGAGACATGAGACATGAGACATGAGACATGAGACATGAGACATGAGACATGAGACATGAGACATGAGACATGAGACATGAGACATGAGACATGAGACATGAGACATGAGACATGAGACATGAGACATGAGACATGAGACATGAGACATGAGACATGAGACATGAGACATGAGACATGAGACATGAGACATGAGACATGAGACATGAGACATGAGACAAGAGACAAGAGACAAGAGACAAGAGACAAGAGACAAGTGACAAGAGACAAGAGACAAGAGACAAGAGACAAGAGACAAGAGACATGAGACATGAGACATGAGACATGAGACATGAGACATGAGACATGAGACATGAGACATGAGACATGAGACATGAGACATGAGACATGAGACATGAGACATGAGACATGAGACATGAGACATGAGACATGAGACATGAGACATGAGACATGAGACATGAGACATGAGACATGAGACATGAGACATGAGACATGAGACATGAGACATGAGACATGAGACATGAGACATGAGACATGAGACATGAGACATGAGACATGAGACATGAGACATGAGACATGGGGCATGGGGCATGGGGCATGGGGCATGGGGCATGAGACATGAGACATGAGACATGAGACATGAGACATGAGACATGAGACATGAGACATGAGACATGAGACATGAGACATGAGACATGAGACAAGAGACAAGAGACAAGAGACAAGAGACAAGAGACATGAGACAAGAGACAAGAGACAAGAGACAAGAGACAAGAGACAAGAGACAAGAGACAAGAGACAAGAGACAAGAGACAAGAGACAAGAGACAAGAGACAAGAGACATGAGACATGAGACATGAGACATGAGACATGAGACATGAGAGACAAGAGACAAGAGACAAGAGACAAGAGACAAGAGACAAGAGACAAGAGACAAGAGACAAGAGACAAGAGACAAGAGACAAGAGACAAGAGACAAGAGACAAGAGACATGAGACATGAGACATGAGACATGAGACATGAGACATGAGACATGAGACATGAGACATGAGACATGAGACATGAGACATGAGACATGAGACATGAGACATGAGACATGAGACATGAGACATGAGACATGAGACATGAGACATGAGACATGAGACATGAGACATGAGACAAGAGACAAGAGACATGAGACATGAGACATGAGACATGAGACATGAGACATGAGACATGAGACATGAGACATGAGACATGAGACATGAGACATGAGACATGAGACATGAGACATGAGACATGAGACATGAGACATGAGACATGAGACATGAGACATGAGACATGAGACATGAGACAAGAGACAAGAGACAAGAGACAAGAGACATGAGACATGAGACATGAGACATGAGACATGAGACATGAGACATGAGACATGAGACATGAGACAAGAGACATGAGACATGAGACAAGAGACATGAGACATGAGACATGAGACATGAGACATGAGACATGAGACATGAGACATGAGACATGAGACATGAGACATGAGACATGAGACATGAGACATGAGACATGAGACATGAGACAAGAGACATGAGACATGAGACATGAGACATGAGACATGAGACATGAGACATGAGACATGAGACATGAGACATGAGACATGAGACATGAGACATGAGACATGAGACATGAGACATGAGACATGAGACATGAGACATGAGACATGAGACATGAGACATGAGACATGAGACATGAGACATGAGACATGAGACATGAGACATGAGACATGAGACATGAGACATGAGACATGAGACATGAGACATGAGACATGAGACATGAGACATGAGACATGAGACATGAGACATGAGACATGAGACATGAGACAAGAGACATGAGACATGAGACATGAGACATGAGACATGAGACATGAGACATGAGACATGAGACATGAGACATGAGACATGAGACATGAGACATGAGACATGAGACCTGAGACATGAGACATGAGACATGAGACATGAGACATGAGACATGAGACATGAGACATGAGACATGAGACATGAGACATGAGACATGAGACATGAGACATGAGACATGAGACATGAGACATGAGACATGAGACATGAGACATGAGACATGAGACATGAGACATGAGACATGAGACATGAGACATGAGACATGAGACATGAGACATGAGACATGAGACATGAGACATGAGACATGAGACATGAGACATGAGACATGAGACATGAGACATGAGACATGAGACATGAGACATGAGACATGAGACATGAGACATGAGACATGAGACATGAGACATGAGACATGAGACATGAGACATGAGACATGAGACATGAGACATGAGACATGAGACATGAGACATGAGACATGAGTCATGAGACATGAGACATGAGACATGAGACATGAGACATGAGACATGAGACATGAGACATGAGACATGAGACATGAGACATGAGACATGAGACATGAGACATGAGACATGAGACATGAGACATGAGACATGAGACATGAGACATGAGACATGAGACATGATACATGAGACATGAGACATGAGACATGAGACATGAGACATGAGACATGAGACATGAGACATGAGACATGAGACATGAGACATGAGACATGAGACATGAGACATGAGACATGAGACATGAGACATGAGACATGAGACATGAGACATGAGACATGAGACATGAGACTTGAGACATGAGACATGAGACATGAGACATGAGACATGAGACATGAGACATGAGACATGAGACATGAGACATGAGACATGAGACATGAGACATGAGACATGAGACATGAGACATGAGACATGAGACATGAGACATGAGACATGAGACATGAGACATGAGACATGAGACATGAGACATGAGACATGAGACATGAGACAGACAAGAGACATGAGACATGAGACA
The DNA here is from genome assembly GCA_023375725.1 of Nephotettix cincticeps. NCBI lineage: Eukaryota > Metazoa > Arthropoda > Insecta > Hemiptera > Cicadellidae > Nephotettix > Nephotettix cincticeps. The sequence continues at coordinate 81,413 of JAGISJ010000026.1, forward strand.
TGAGACATGAGACATGAGACATGAGACATGAGACATGAGACATGAGACATGAGACATGAGACATGAGACATGAGACATGAGACATGAGACATGAGTCATGAGACATGAGACATGAGACATGAGACATGAGACATGAGACATGAGACATGAGACATGAGACATGAGACATGAGACATGAGACATGAGACATGAGACATGAGACATGAGACATGAGACATGAGACATGAGACATGAGACATGAGACATGAGACATGAGACATGAGACATGAGACATGAGACATGAGACATGAGACATGGGACATGAGACATGAGACATGAGACATGAGACATGAGACATGAGACATGAGACATGAGACATGAGACATGAGACATGAGACATGAGACATGAGACATGAGACATGAGACATGAGACATGGGACATGGGACATGGGACATGGGGCATGGGGCATGGGGCATGGGGCATGGGACATGGGACATGGGACATGGGACATGGGACATGGGACATGGGGCATGGGGCATGGGGCATGGGGCATGGGGCATGGGGCATGGGGCATGGGGCATGGGGCATGGGGCATGAGACATGAGACATGAGACATGAGACATGAGACATGAGACATGAGACATGAGACATGAGACATGAGACATGAGACATGAGACATGAGACATGAGACATGAGACATGAGACATGAGACATGAGACATGAGACATGAGACATGAGACATGAGACATGAGACATGAGACATGAGACATGAGACATGAGACATGAGACATGAGACATGAGACATGAGACATGAGACATGAGTCATGAGACATGAGACATGAGACATGAGACATGAGACATGAGACATGAGACATGAGACATGAGACATGAGACATGAGACATGAGACATGAGACATGAGACATGAGACATGAGACATGAGACATGAGACATGAGACATGAGACATGAGACATGAGACATGAGACATGAGACATGAGACATGAGACATGAGACATGAGACATGAGACATGAGACATGAGACATGAGACATGAGACATGAGACATGAGACATGAGACATGAGACATGAGACGAGACATGAGACATGAGACATGAGACATGAGACATGAGACATGAGACATGAGACATGAGACATGAGACATGAGACGAGAGACATGAGACATGAGACATGAGACATGAGACATGAGACATGAGACATGAGACATGAGACATGAGACATGAGACATGAGACATGAGACATGAGACATGAGACATGAGACATGAGACATGAGACATGAGACATGAGACATGAGACATGAGACATGAGACATGAGACAAGAGACATGAGACATGAGACATGAGACATGAGACATGAGACATGAGACATGAGACATGAGACATGAGACATGAGACATGAGACATGAGACATGAGACATGAGACATGAGACATGAGACATGAGACATGAGACATGAGACATGAGACATGAGACATGAGACATGAGACATGAGACATGAGACATGAGACATGAGACATGAGACATGAGACATGAGACATGAGACATGAGACAAGAGACAAGAGACATGAGACAAGAGACAAGAGACAAGAGACATGAGACATGAGACATGAGACATGAGACATGAGACATGAGACATGAGACATGAGACATGAGACATGAGACATGAGACATGAGACATGAGACATGAGACATGAGACATGAGACATGAGACATGAGACATGAGACATGAGACATGAGACATGAGACATGAGACATGAGACATGAGACATGAGACATGAGACATGAGACATGAGACATGAGACGTGAGACATGAGACATGAGACATGAGACATGAGACATGAGACATGAGACATGAGACATGAGACATGAGACATGAGACATGAGACATGAGACATGAGACATGAGACATGAGACATGAGACATGAGACTGGGACATGAGACATGAGACATGAGACATGAGACATGAGACATGAGACATGAGACATGAGACATGAGACATGAGACATGAGACATGAGACATGAGACATGAGACATGAGACATGAGACATGAGACATGAGACATGAGACATGAGACATGAGACATGAGACATGAGACAGGGAGACATGAGACATGAGACATGAGACATAAGACATGAGACATGAGACATGAGACATGAGACATGAGACATGAGACATGAGACATGAGACATGAGACATGAGACATGAGACATGAGACATGAGACATGAGACATGAGACATGAGACATGAGACATGAGACATGAGACATGAGACATGAGACATGAGACATGAGACATGAGACAAGAGACATGAGACATGAGACATGAGACATGAGACATGAGACATGAGACAAGAGGCAAGAGGCAAGAGGCAAGAGAACATGAGACAAGAGACAAGAGACAAGAGACAAGAGACAAGAGACATGAGACAAGAGACAAGAGACATGAGACATGAGACATGAGACATGAGACATGAGACATGAGACATGAGACATGAGACATGAGACATGAGACAAGAGACATGAGACATGAGACATGAGACATGAGACATGAGACATGAGACATGAGACATGAGACATGAGACATGAGACATGAGACATGAGACATGAGACATGAGACATGAGACATGAGACAAGAGACAAGAGACAAGAGACATGAGACATGAGACATGAGACATGAGACAAGAGACATGAGACATGAGACATGAGACATGAGACATGAGACATGAGACATGAGACATGAGACATGAGACATGAGACATGAGACATGAGACATGAGACATGAGAGATGAGACATGAGACATGAGACATGAGACATGAGACATGAGACATGAGACATGAGACAAGAGACATGAGACATGAGACATGAGACATGAGACATGAGACATGAGAGATGAGACATGAGACATGAGACATGAGACATGAGACATGAGACATGAGACATGAGACATGAGACATGAGACATGAGACATGAGACATGAGACATGAGACATGAGACATGAGACATGAGACATGAGACATGAGACATGAGACATGAGACATGAGACATGAGACATGAGACATGAGACATGAGACATGAGACATGAGACATGAGACATGAGACATGAGACATGAGACATGAGACATGAGACATGAGACATGAGACATGAGACATGAGACATGAGACATGAGACATGAGACATGAGACATGAGACATGAGACATGAGACATGAGACATGAGACATGAGACATGAGACATGAGACATGAGACATGAGACATGAGACATGAGACATGAGACATGAGACATGAGACATGAGACATGAGACATGAGACATGAGACATGAGACATGAGACATGAGACATGAGACATGAGACATGAGACATGAGACATGAGACATGAGACATGAGACATGAGACATGAGACATGAGACATGAGACATGAGACATGAGACATGAGACATGAGACATGAGACATGAGACATGAGACATGAGACATGAGACATGAGACATGAGACATGAGAATGAGACATGAGACATGAGACATGAGACATGAGACATGAGACATGAGACATGAGACATGAGACATGAGACATGAGACATGAGACATGAGACATGAGACGTGAGACATGAGACATGAGACATGAGACATGAGACATGAGACATGAGACATGAGAGACATGAGACATGAGACATGAGACATGAGACATGAGACATGAGACATGAGACATGAGACATGAGACATGAGACATGAGACATGAGGCATGAGACATGAGACATGAGACATGAGACATGAGACATGAGACATGAGACATGAGACATGAGACATGAGACATGAGACATGAGACATGAGACATGAGACATGAGACATGAGACATGAGACATGAGACATGAGACAGAGACAAGAGACAAGAGACAAGAGACAAGAGACATGAGACATGAGACATGAGACATGAGACATGAGACATGAGACATGAGACATGAGACATGAGACATGAGACATGAGACATGAGACATGAGACATGAGACATGAGACATGAGACATGAGACAAGAGACATGAGACAAGAGACAAGAGACAAGAGACAAGAGACAAGAGACAAGAGACAAGAGACAAGAGACAAGAGACAAGAGACATGAGACAAGAGACATGAGACATGAGACATGAGACATGAGACATGAGACATGAGACATGAGACATGAGACATGAGACATGAGAGACAAGAGACAAGAGACAAGAGACATGAGACATGAGACATGAGACATGAGAAGAGAGACAAGAGACATGAGACATGAGACATGAGACATGAGACATGAGACATGAGACATGAGACATGAGACATGAGACATGAGACATGAGACATGAGACATGAGACATGAGACATGAGACATGAGACATGAGACATGAGACATGAGACATGAGACATGAGACATGAGACATGAGACATGAGACATGAGACATGAGAGATGAGACATGAGACATGAGACATGAGACATGAGACATGAGACATGAGACATGAGACATGAGACATGAGACATGAGACATGAGACATGAGACATGAGACATGAGACATGAGACATGAGACATGAGACATGAGACATGAGACATGAGACATGAGACATGAGACATGAGACATGAGACATGAGACATGAGACATGAGACATGAGACATGAGACATGAGACATGAGACATGAGACATGAGACATGAGACATGAGACATGAGACATGAGACATGAGACATGAGACATGAGACATGAGACATGAGACATGAGACATGAGACATGAGACATGAGACATGAGACATGAGACATGAGACATGAGACATGAGACATGAGACATGAGACATGAGACATGAGACATGAGACATGAGACATGAGACATGAGACATGAGACATGAGACATGAGACATGAGACATGAGACAAGAGACAAGAGACAAGAGACATGAGACATGAGACATGAGACATGAGACATGAGACAAGAGACAAGAGACAAGAGAGACATGAGACATGAGACATGAGACATGAGACATGAGACATGAGACATGAGACATGAGACATGAGACATGAGACATGAGACAAGAGACAAGAGACAAGAGACAAGAGACATGAGACATGAGACATGAGACATGAGACATGAGACATGAGACATGAGACATGAGACAAGAGACAAGAGACAAGAGACAAGAGACAAGAGACATGAGACATGAGACATGAGACATGAGACATGAGACATGAGACATGAGACATGAGACATGAGACATGAGACATGAGACATGAGACATGAGACATGAGACATGAGACATGAGACATGAGACATGAGACATGAGACATGAGACATGAGACATGAGACATGAGACATGAGACATGAGACATGAGACAAGAGACAAGAGACATGAGACATGAGACATGAGACATGAGACATGAGACATGAGACATGAGACATGAGACATGAGACATGAGACATGAGACATGAGACATGAGACATGAGACATGAGACATGAGACATGAGACATGAGACATGAGACATGAGACATGAGACATGAGACATGAGACATGAGACATGAGACATGAGACATGAGACATGAGACATGAGACATGAGACATGAGACATGAGACATGAGACATGAGACATGAGACATGAGACATGAGACATGAGACATGAGACATGAGACATGAGACATGAGACATGAGACATGAGACATGAGACATGAGACATGAGACATGAGACATGAGACATGAGACATGAGACATGAGACATGAGACATGAGACATGAGACATGAGACATGAGACATGAGACATGAGACATGAGACATGAGACATGAGACATGAGACATGAGACATGAGACATGAGACATGAGACATGAGACATGAGACATGAGACATGAGACATGAGACATGAGACATGAGACATGAGACATGAGACATGAGACATGAGACATGAGACATGAGACATGAGACATGAGACATGAGGAGACATGAGACATGAGACATGAGACATGAGACATGAGACATGAGACATGAGACATGAGACATGAGACATGAGACATGAGACATGAGACATGAGACATGAGACATGAGACATGAGACATGAGACATGAGACATGAGACATGAGACATGAGACATGAGACATGAGACATGAGACATGAGACATGAGACATGAGACATGAGACATGAGACATGAGACATGAGACATGAGACATGAGACATGAGACAAGAGACAAGAGACAAGAGACAAGAGACAAGAGACATGAGACATGAGACAAGAGACAAGAGACAAGAGACAAGAGACAAGAGACAAGAGACAAGAGACAAGAGACAAGAGACAAGAGACAAGAGACAAGAGACAAGAGACAAGAGACAAGAGACAAGAGACAAGAGACAAGAGACAAGAGACAAGAGACAAGAGACAAGAGACAAGAGACAAGAGACAAGAGACATGAGACATGAGACATGAGACATGAGACATGAGACATGAGACATGAGACATGAGACAAGAGACAAGAGACAAGAGACATGAGACATGAGACATGAGACATGAGACATGAGACATGAGACATGAGACATGAGACATGAGACATGAGACATGAGACATGAGACATGAGACATGAGACATGAGACATGAGACATGAGACATGAGACATGAGACATGAGACATGAGACATGAGACATGAGACATGAGACATGAGACATGAGACAAGAGACAAGAGACAAGAGACAAGAGACAAGAGACAAGAGACAAGAGACAAGAGACAAGAGACAAGAGACAAGAGACAAGAGACAAGAGACAAGAGACAAGAGACAAGAGACAAGAGACAAGAGACAAGAGACAAGAGACAAGAGACAAGAGACAAGAGACAAGAGACAAGAGACAAGAGACAAGAGACAAGAGACAAGAGACAAGAGACAGAGACAGAGACAGAGACAGAGACAGAGACAGAGACATGAGACAGAGACAGAGACAGAGACAGAGACAGAGACAGAGACAGAGACAGAGACAGAGACAGAGACAGAGACAGAGACAGAGACAGAGACAGAGACAGAGACAGAGACAGAGACAGAGACAGAGACAGAGACAGAGACAGAGACAGAGACAGAGACAGAGACATGAGACATGAGACATGAGACATGAGACATGAGACATGAGACATGAGACATGAGACATGAGACATGAGACATGAGACATGAGACATGAGACATGAGACATGAGACATGAGACATGAGACATGAGACATGAGACATGAGACATGAGACATGAGACATGAGACATGAGACATGAGACATGAGACATGAGACATGAGACATGAGACATGAGACATGAGACATGAGACATGAGACATGAGACATGAGACATGAGACATGAGACATGAGACATGAGACATGAGACATGAGACATGAGACATGAGACATGAGACATGAGACATGAGACATGAGACATGAGACATGAGACATGAGACATGAGACATGAGACATGAGACATGAGACATGAGACATGAGACATGAGACATGAGACATGAGACATGAGACATGTGACATGTGACATGTGACATGGGACATGGGACATGTGACATGTGACATGTGACATGAGACATGTGACATGTGACATGTGACATGGGACATGGGACATGGGACATGGGACATGGGACATGGGACATGGGACATGGGACATGGGACATGGGACATGGGACATGGGACATGGGACATGGGACATGGGACATGGGACATGGGACATGGGACATGGGACATGGGACATGGGACATGGGACATGGGACATGGGACATGGGACATGGGACATGGGACATGGGACATGGGACATGGGACATGAGACATGAGACATGAGACATGAGACATGAGACATGAGACATGAGACATGAGACATGGGACATGGGGCATGGGGCATGGGGCATGGGGCATGGGGCATGGGGCATGGGGCATGGGGCATGGGACATGGGACATGGGACATGGGACATGGGACATGGGACATGGGACATGGGACATGGGACATGGGACATGGGACATGGGACATGGGACATGGGACATGGGACATGGGACATGGGACATGGGACATGGGACATGGGACATGGGCCATGGGGCATGGGGCATGGGACATGGGGCATGGGGCATGGGGCATGGGGCATGGGGCATGGGGCATGGGGCATGGGGCATGGGGCATGGGGCATGGGACATGGGACATGGGACATGGGGCATGGGGCATGGGACATGGGGCATGGGGCATGGGGCATGGGGCATGGGACATGGGACATGGGACATGGGACATGGGACATGGGGCATGGGGCATGGGGCATGAGACATGAGACATGAGACATGAGACATGAGACATGAGACATGAGACATGAGACATGAGACATGAGACATGAGACATGAGACATGAGACATGGGGCATGGGGCATGGGGCATGGGGCATGGGGCATGAGACAAGAGACATGAGACATGGGGCATGGGGCATGGGGCATGGGGCATGGGGCATGGGGCATGAGACATGAGACATGAGACATGAGACATGAGACATGAGACATGAGACAAGAGACAAGAGACAAGAGACAAGAGACAAGAGACAAGAGACATGAGACATGAGACAAGAGACAAGAGACAAGAGACAAGAGACAAGAGACAAGAGACAAGAGACAAGAGACATGAGACATGAGACATGAGACATGAGACATGAGACATGAGACATGAGACATGAGACATGAGACATGAGACATGAGACATGAGACATGAGACATGAGACATGAGACATGAGACATGAGACATGAGACATGAGACATGAGACATGAGACATGAGACATGAGACATGAGACATGAGACATGAGACATGAGACATGAGACATGAGACATGAGACATGAGACATGAGACATGAGACATGAGACATGAGACATGAGACAAGAGACATGAGACATGAGACATGAGACATGAGACATGAGACATGAGACATGAGACATGAGACATGAGACATGAGACATGAGACATGAGACATGAGACATGAGACATGAGACATGAGACATGAGACATGAGACATGAGACATGAGACATGAGACATGAGACATGAGATGAGACATGAGACATGAGACATGAGACATGAGACATGAGACATGAGACATGAGACATGAGACATGAGACATGAGACATGAGACATGAGACATGAGACATGAGACATGAGACATGAGACATGAGACATGAGACATGAGACATGAGACATGAGACATGAGACATGAGACATGAGACATGAGACATGAGACATGAGACATGAGACATGAGACATGAGACATGAGACATGAGACATGAGACATGAGACATGAGAGATGAGACATGAGACATGAGACATGAGACATGAGACATGAGACATGAGACATGAGACATGAGACATGAGACATGAGACATGAGACATGAGACATGAGACATGAGACATGAGACCTGAGACATGAGACATGAGACATGAGACATGAGACATGAGACATGAGACATGAGACATGAGACATGAGACATGAGACATGTGACATGAGACATGAGACATGAGACATGAGACATGAGACATGAGACATGAGACATGAGACATGAGACATGAGACATGAGACATGAGACATGAGACATGAGACATGAGACATGAGACATGAGACATGAGACATGAGACATGGGGCATGGGGCATGGGGCATGGGGCATGGGGCATGGGGCATGGGGCATGGGGCATGGGGCATGGGGCATGAGACATGAGACATGAGACATGAGACATGAGACATGAGACATGAGACATGAGACATGAGACATGAGACATGAGACATGAGACATGAGACATGAGACATGAGACATGAGACATGAGACATGAGACATGAGACATGAGACATGAGACATGAGACATGAGACATGAGACATGAGACATGAGACATGAGACATGAGACATGAGACATGAGACATGAGACATGAGACATGAGACATGAGACAAGAGACAAGAGACAAGAGACAAGAGACAAGAGACAAGAGACAAGAGACAAGAGACAAGAGACAAGAGACAAGAGACAAGAGACAGAGACAAGAGACAGAGACAAGAGACAAGAGACAAGAGACAAGAGACAAGAGACAAGAGACAAGAGACATGAGACATGAGACATGAGACATGAGACATGAGACATGAGACATGAGACATGAGACATGAGACATGAGACATGAGACATGAGACATGAGACATGAGACATGAGACATGAGACATGAGACATGAGACATGAGACATGAGACATGAGACATGAGACATGAGACATGAGACATGAGACATGAGACATGAGACATGAGACATGAGACATGAGACATGAGACATGAGACATGAGACATGAGACATGAGACATGAGACATGAGACATGAGACATGAGACATGAGACATGAGACATGAGACATGAGACATGAGACATGAGACATGAGATGAGACATGAGACATGAGACATGAGACATGAGACATGAGACATGAGACATGAGACATGAGACATGAGACATGAGACATGAGACATGAGACATGAGACATGAGACATGAGACATGAGACATGAGACATGAGACATGAGACATGAGACATGAGACATGAGACATGAGACATGAGACATGAGACATGAGACATGAGACATGAGACATGAGACATGAGACATGAGACATGAGACATGAGACATGAGACATGAGACATGAGACATGAGACATGAGACATGAGACATGAGACATGAGACATGAGACATGAGACATGAGACATGAGACATGAGACATGAGACATGAGACATGAGACATGAGACATGAGACATGAGACATGAGACATGAGACATGAGACATGAGACATGAGACATGAGACATGAGACATGAGACATGAGACATGAGACATGAGACATGAGACATGAGACATGAGACATGAGACATGAGACATGAGACAAGAGACAAGAGACAAGAGACATGAGACATGAGACATGAGACATGAGACATGAGACATGAGACATGAGACATGAGACATGAGACATGAGACATGAGACATGAGACATGAGACATGAGACATGAGACATGAGACAAGAGACAAGAGACAAGAGACAAGAGACAAGAGACAAGAGACATGAGACATGAGACATGAGACATGAGACATGAGACATGAGACATGAGACATGAGACATGAGACATGAGACATGAGACATGAGACATGAGACATGAGACATGAGACATGAGACATGAGACATGAGACATGAGACATGAGACATGAGACATGAGACATGAGACATGAGACATGAGACATGAGACATGAGACATGAGACATGAGACATGAGACATGAGACATGAGACATGAGACATGAGACATGAGACATGAGACATGAGACATGAGACATGAGACATGAGACATGAGACATGAGACATGAGACATGAGACATGAGACATGAGACATGAGACATGAGACATGAGACATGAGACATGAGACATGAGACATGAGACATGAGACATGAGACATGAGACATGAGACATGAGACATGAGACATGAGACATGAGACATGAGACATGAGACATGAGACATGAGACATGAGACATGAGACATGAGACATGAGACATGAGACATGAGACATGAGACATGAGACATGACATGAGACATGAGACATGAGACATGAGACATGAGACATGAGACATGAGACATGAGACATGAGACATGAGACATGAGACATGAGACATGAGACATGAGACATGAGACATGAGACATGAGACATGAGACATGAGACATGAGACATGAGACATGAGACATGAGACATGAGACATGAGACATGAGACATGAGACATGAGACATGAGACATGAGACATGAGACATGAGACATGAGACATGAGACATGAGACATGAGACATGAGACATGAGACATGAGACATGAGACATGAGACATGAGACATGAGACATGAGACATGAGACATGAGACATGAGACATGAGACATGAGACATGAGACATGAGACATGAGACATGAGACATGAGACATGAGACATGAGACATGAGACATGAGACATGAGACATGAGACATGAGACATGAGACATGAGACATGAGACATGAGACATGAGACATGAGACATGAGACATGAGACATGAGACATGAGACATGAGACATGAGACATGAGACATGAGACATGAGACATGAGACATGAGACATGAGACATGAGACATGAGACATGAGACATGAGACATGAGACATGAGACATGAGACATGAGACATGAGACATGAGACATGAGACATGAGACGAGACATGTGACATGAGACATGAGACATGAGACATGAGACATGAGACATGAGACATGAGACATGAGACATGAGACATGAGACATGAGACATGAGACATGAGACATGAGACATGAGACATGAGACATGGGACATGGGACATGGGACATGGGACATGGGACATGGGACATGGGACATGGGACATGGGACATGGGACATGGGACATGGGACATGGGACATGGGACATGGGACATGGGACATGGGACATGGGACATGGGACATGGGGCATGGGGCATGGGACATGGGACATGGGGCATGGGACATGGGACATGGGGCATGGGGCATGGGGCATGGGGCATGGGGCATGGGGCATGGGGCATGGGGCATGGGGCATGGGGCATGGGACATGGGACATGGGACATGGGGCATGGGGCATGGGACATGAGACATGAGACATGAGACATGAGACATGAGACATGAGACATGAGACATGAGACATGAGACATGAGACATGAGACATGAGACATGAGACATGAGACAAGAGACAAGAGACAAGAGACAAGAGACAAGAGACAAGAGACAAGAGACAAGAGACAAGAGACAAGAGACAAGAGACAAGAGACAAGAGACAAGAGACAAGAGACAAGAGACAAGAGACAAGAGACAAGAGACAAGAGACAAGAGACAAGAGACATGAGACATGAGACATGAGACATGAGACAAGAGACATGAGACATGAGACATGAGACATGAGACATGAGACAAGAGACAAGAGACAAGAGACAAGAGACAAGAGACAAGAGACAGGAGACAAGAGACAAGAGACAAGAGACAAGAGACAAGAGACAAGAGACAAGAGACAAGAGACAAGAGACAAGAGACATGAGACATGAGACATGAGACATGAGACATGAGACATGAGACATGAGACATGAGACATGAGACATGAGACATGAGACATGAGACATGAGACATGAGACATGAGACATGAGACATGAGACATGAGACATGAGACATGAGACATGAGACATGAGAGATGAGACATGAGACATGAGACATGAGACATGAGACATGAGACATGAGACATGAGACATGAGACATGAGACATGAGACATGAGAGATGAGACATGAGACATGAGACATGAGACATGAGACATGAGACATGAGACATGAGACATGAGACATGAGACATGAGACATGAGACATGAGACATGAGACATGAGACATGAGACATGAGACATGAGACATGAGACATGAGACATGAGACATGAGACATGAGACATGAGACATGAGACATGAGACATGAGACATGAGACATGAGACATGAGACATGAGACATGAGACATGAGACATGAGACATGAGACATGAGACATGAGACATGAGACATGAGACATGAGACATGAGACATGAGACATGAGACATGAGACATGAGACATGAGACATGAGACATGAGACATGAGACATGAGACATGAGACATGAGACATGAGACATGAGACATGAGACATGAGACATGAGACATGAGACATGAGACATGAGACATGAGACATGAGACATGAGACATGAGACATGAGACATGAGACATGAGGCAAGAGACAAGAGACAAGAGACAAGAGACAAGAGACAAGAGACATGAGACAAGAGACAAGAGACAAGAGACAAGAGACAAGAGACAAGAGACAAGAGACAAGAGACAAGAGACAAGAGACAAGAGACAAGAGACATGAGACATGAGACATGAGACATGAGACATGAGACATGAGACATGAGACATGAGACATGAGACATGAGACATGAGACATGAGACATGAGACATGAGACATGAGACATGAGACATGAGACATGAGACATGAGACATGAGACATGAGACATGAGACATGAGACATGAGACATGAGACATGAGACATGAGACATGAGACATGAGACATGAGACATGAGACATGAGACATGAGACATGAGACATGAGACATGAGACATGAGACATGAGACATGAGACATGAGACATGAGACATGAGACATGAGACATGAGACATGAGACATGAGACATGAGACAAGAGACAAGAGACAAGAGACAAGAGACATGAGACATGAGACATGAGACATGAGACATGAGACATGAGACAAGAGACAAGAGACAAGAGACAAGAGACAAGAGACAAGAGACAGAGACATGAGACATGAGACATGAGACATGAGACATGAGACATGAGACATGAGACATGAGACATGAGACATGAGACATGAGACATGAGACATGAGACATGAGACATGAGAGACATGAGACATGAGACATGAGAGACATGAGACATGAGACATGAGACATGAGACATGAGACATGAGACATGAGACATGAGACATGAGACATGAGACATGAGACATGAGACATGAGACAAGAGACATGAGACATGAGACATGAGACATGAGACATGAGACATGAGACATGAGACATGAGACATGAGACATGAGACATGAGACATGAGACATGAGACATGAGACATGAGACATGAGACATGAGACATGAGACATGAGACATGAGACATGAGACATGAGACATGAGACATGAGACATGAGACATGAGACATGAGACATGAGACATGAGACATGAGACATGAGACATGAGACATGAGACATGAGACATGAGACATGAGACATGAGACATGAGACATGAGACATGAGACATGAGACATGAGACATGAGACATGAGACATGAGACATGAGACATGAGACATGAGACATGAGACAGAGACATGAGACATGAGACATGAGACATGAGACATGAGACATGAGACATGAGACATGAGACATGAGACATGAGACATGAGACATGAGACATGAGACATGAGACATGAGACATGAGACATGAGACATGAGACATGAGACATGAGACATGAGACATGAGACATGAGACATGAGACATGAGACATGAGACATGAGACAAGAGACAAGAGACAAGAGACAAGAGACAAGAGACAAGAGACAAGAGACAAGAGACAAGAGACATGAGACATGAGACATGAGACATGAGACATGAGACATGAGACATGAGACATGAGACATGAGACATGAGACATGAGACATGAGACATGAGACATGAGACATGAGACATGAGACATGAGACATGAGACATGAGACATGAGACATGAGACATGAGACATGAGACATGAGACATGAGACATGAGACATGAGACATGAGACATGAGACATGAGACATGAGACATGAGACATGAGACATGAGACATGAGACATGAGACATGAGACATGAGACATGAGACATGAGACATGAGACATGAGACATGAGACATGAGACATGAGACATGAGACATGAGACATGAGACATGAGACATGAGACATGAGACATGAGACAAGAGACAAGAGACAAGAGACAAGAGACATGAGACAAGAGACAAGAGACAAGAGACAAGAGACAAGAGACAAGAGACAAGAGACAAGAGACAAGAGACATGAGACATGAGACATGAGACATGAGACATGAGACAAGAGACAAGAGACAAGAGACAAGAGACAAGAGACAAGAGACAAGAGACAAGAGACAAGAGACAAGAGACAAGAGACAAGAGACAAGAGACAAGAGACAAGAGACATGAGACAAGAGACAAGAGACAAGAGACAAGAGACAAGAGACAAGAGACAAGAGACAAGAGACAAGAGACAAGAGACATGAGACATGAGACATGAGACATGAGACATGAGACATGAGACATGAGACATGAGACATGAGACATGAGACATGAGACATGAGACATGAGACATGAGACATGAGACATGAGACATGAGACATGAGACATGAGACATGAGACATGAGACATGAGACATGAGACATGAGACATGAGACATGAGACAAGAGACAAGAGACAAGAGACAAGAGACAAGAGACAAGAGACATGAGACAAGAGACAAGAGACAAGAGACAAGAGACAAGAGACAAGAGACAAGAGACAAGAGACAAGAGACAAGAGACAAGAGACAGAGACAGAGACAAGAGACAAGAGACAAGAGACAAGAGACAAGAGACAAGAGACAAGAGACAAGAGACAAGAGACATGAGACATGAGACATGAGACATGAGACATGAGACATGAGACATGAGACATGAGACAGAGACAGAGACAGAGACAGAGACAGAGACAGAGACAGAGACAGAGACAGAGACAGAGACAGAGACAGAGACAGAGACAGAGACAGAGACAGAGACAGAGACAGAGACAGAGACAGAGACAGAGACAGAGACAGAGACAGAGACAGAGACAGAGACAGAGACAGAGACAGAGACAGAGACAGAGACAGAGACAGAGACAGAGACAGAGACATGAGACATGAGACATGAGACATGAGACATGAGACATGAGACATGAGACATGAGACATGAGACATGAGACATGAGACATGGGACATGAGACATGAGACATGAGACATGAGACATGAGACATGAGACATGAGACATGAGACATGAGACATGAGACATGAGACATGAGACATGAGACATGAGACATGAGACATGAGACATGAGACATGAGACATGAGACATGAGACATGAGACATGAGACATGAGACATGAGACATGAGACATGAGACATGAGACATGAGACATGAGACATGAGACATGAGACATGAGACATGAGACATGAGACATGAGACATGAGACATGAGACATGAGACACGAGACATGAGACATGAGACATGAGACATCAGACATGAGACATGAGACATGAGACATGAGACATGAGACATGAGACATGAGACATGAGACATGAGACATGAGACATGAGACATGAGACATGAGACATGAGACATGAGACATGAGACATGAGACATGAGACATGAGACATGAGACATGAGACATGAGACATGAGAGAGACATGAGACATGAGACATGAGACATGAGACATGAGACATGAGACATGAGACATGAGACATGAGACATGAGACATGAGACATGAGACATGAGACATGAGACATGAGACATGAGACATGAGACATGAGACATGAGACATGAGACATGAGACATGAGAGAGACATGAGACATGAGACATGAGACATGAGACATGAGACATGAGACATGAGACATGAGACATGAGACATGAGACATGAGACATGAGACATGAGACATGAGACATGAGACATGAGAGAGACATGAGACATGAGACATGAGACATGAGACATGAGACATGAGACATGAGACATGAGACATGAGACATGAGACATGAGACATGAGACATGAGACATGAGACATGAGACATGAGACATGAGACATGAGACATGAGACATGAGACATGAGACATGAGACATGAGACATGAGACATGAGACATGAGACATGAGACATGAGACATGAGACATGAGACATGAGACATGAGACATGAGACATGAGACATGAGACATGAGACATGAGACATGAGACATGAGACATGAGACATGAGACATGAGACATGAGACATGAGACATGAGACATGAGACATGAGACATGAGACATGAGACATGAGACATGAGACATGAGACATGAGACATGAGACATGAGACATGAGACATGAGACATGAGACATGAGACATGAGACATGAGACATGAGACATGAGACATGAGACATGAGACATGAGACATGAGACATGAGACATGAGACATGAGACATGAGACAAGAGACATGAGACCAGAGACATGAGACATGAGACATGAGACATGAGACATGAGACATGAGACATGAGACATGAGACATGAGACATGAGACATGAGACATGAGACATGAGACATGAGACATGAGACAAGAGACATGAGACATGAGACATGAGACATGAGACATGAGACATGAGACATGAGACATGAGACATGAGACATGAGACATGAGACATGAGACATGAGACATGAGACATGAGACATGAGACATGAGACATGAGACATGAGACATGAGACATGAGACATGAGACATGAGACATGAGACATGAGACATGAGACATGAGACATGAGACATGAGACATGAGACATGAGACATGAGACATGAGACATGAGACATGAGACATGAGACATGTGACATGGGACATGAGACATGAGACATGAGACATGAGACATGAGACATGAGACATGAGACATGAGACAAGAGACATGAGACATGAGACATGAGACAGAGACAGAGACAGAGACAGAGACAAGAGACAGAGACAAGAGACAGAGACATGAGACATGAGACATGAGACATGAGACATGAGACATGAGACATGAGACATGAGACATGAGACATGAGACATGAGACATGAGACATGAGACATGAGACATGAGACATGAGACATGAGACATGAGACATGAGACATGAGACATGAGACATGAGACATGAGACATGAGACATGAGACATGAGACATGAGACATGAGACATGAGACATGAGACATGAGACATGAGACATGAGACATGAGACATGAGACATGAGACATGAGACATGAGACATGAGACATGAGACATGAGACATGAGACATGAGACATGAGACATGAGACATGAGACATGGGACATGAGACATGAGACATGAGACATGAGACATGAGACATGGGACATGAGACATGAGACATGAGACATGAGACATGAGACATGAGACATGGGACATGGGACATGGGACATGAGACATGAGACATGAGACATGAGACATGAGACATGAGACATGAGACATGAGACATGAGACATGAGACATGGGACATGAGACATGAGACATGAGACATGAGACATGAGACATGGGACATGAGACATGAGACATGAGACATGAGACATGAGACATGAGACATGAGACATGAGACATGAGACATGAGACATGAGACATGAGACATGAGACATGAGACATGAGACATGAGACATGAGACATGAGACATGAGACATGAGACATGAGACATGAGACATGAGACATGAGACATGAGACATGAGACATGAGACATGAGACATGAGACATGACATGAGACATGAGACATGAGACATGAGACATGAGACATGAGACATGAGACATGAGACATGAGACATGAGACATGAGACATGAGACATGAGACATGAGACATGAGACATGAGACATGAGACATGAGACATGAGACATGAGACATGAGACATGGAGACATGAGACATGAGGAGACATGAGACATGAGACATGAGACATGAGACATGAGACATGAGACATGAGACATGAGACATGAGACATGAGACATGAGACATGAGACATGAGACATGAGACATGAGACATGAGACATGAGACATGAGACATGAGACATGAGACATGAGACATGAGACATGAGACATGAGACATGAGACATGAGACATGAGACATGAGACATGAGACATGAGACATGAGACATGAGACATGAGACATGAGACATGAGACATGAGACATGAGACATGAGACATGAGACATGAGACATGAGACATGAGACATGAGACATGAGACATGAGACATGAGACATGAGACATGAGACATGAGACATGAGACATGAGACATGAGACATGAGACATGAGACATGATGAGACATGAGACATGAGACATGAGACATGAGACATGAGACATGAGACATGAGACATGAGACATGAGACATGAGACATGAGACATGAGACATGAGACATGAGACATGAGACATGAGACATGAGACATGAGACATGAGACATGAGACATGAGACATGAGACATGAGACATGAGACATGAGACATGAGACATGAGACATGAGACATGAGACATGAGACATGAGACATGAGACATGAGACATGAGACATGAGACATGAGACATGAGACATGAGACATGAGACATGAGACATGAGAGACATGAGACATGAGACATGAGACATGAGACATGAGACATGAGACATGAGACATGAGACATGAGACATGAGACATGAGACATGAGACATGAGACATGAGACATGAGACATGAGACATGAGACATGAGACATGAGACATGAGACATGAGACATGAGACATGAGACATGAGACATGAGACATGAGACATGAGACATGAGACATGAGACATGAGACATGAGACATGAGACATGAGACATGAGACATGAGACATGAGACATGAGACATGAGACATGAGACATGAGACATGAGACATGAGACATGAGACATGAGACATGAGACATGAGACATGAGACATGAGACATGAGACATGAGACATGAGACATGAGACATGAGACATGAGACATGAGACATGAGACATGAGACATGAGACATGAGACATGAGACATGAGACATGAGACATGAGACATGAGACATGAGACATGAGACATGAGACATGAGACATGAGACATGAGACATGAGACATGAGACATGAGACATGAGACATGAGACATGAGACATGAGACATGAGACATGAGACATGAGACATGAGACATGAGACATGAGACATGAGACATGAGACATGAGACATGAGACATGAGACATGAGACATGAGACATGAGACATGAGACATGAGACATGAGACATGAGACATGAGACATGAGACATGAGACATGAGACATGAGACATGAGACATGAGACATGAGACATGAGACATGAGACATGAGACATGAGACATGAGACATGAGACATGAGACATGAGACATGAGACATGAGACATGAGACATGAGACATGAGACATGAGACATGAGACATGAGACATGAGACATGAGACATGAGACATGAGACATGAGACATGAGACATGAGACATGAGACATGAGACATGAGACATGAGACATGAGACATGAGACATGAGACATGAGACATGAGACATGAGACATGAGACATGAGACATGAGACATGAGACAAGAGACATGAGACAAGAGACAAGAGACAAGAGACAAGAGACAAGAGACAAGAGACAAGAGACAAGAGACAAGAGACATGAGACAAGAGACAAGAGACATGAGACATGAGACATGAGACATGAGACATGAGACATGAGACATGAGACATGAGACAAGAGACATGAGACAAGAGACAAGAGACATGAGACATGAGACATGAGACATGAGACATGAGACATGAGACATGAGACATGAGACATGAGACATGAGACATGAGACATGAGACATGAGACATGAGACATGAGACATGAGACATGAGACAGAGACAGAGACAGAGACAGAGACAGAGACAGAGACAGAGACAGAGACAGAGACAGAGACAGAGACATGAGACATGAGACATGAGACAGAGACAGAGACAGAGACATGAGACATGAGACATGAGACATGAGACATGAGACATGAGACATGAGACATGAGACATGAGACATGAGACATGAGACATGAGACATGAGACATGGGACATGGGACATGGGACATGGGACATGGGACATGGGACATGGGACATGGGACATGGGACATGGGACATGGGACATGGGACATGGGACATGGGACATGGGACATGGGACATGGGACATGGGACATGGGACATGGGACATGGGACATGGGACATGGGACATGGGACATGGGACATGGGACATGAGACATGGGACATGGGACATGGGGCATGGGGCATGGGGCATGGGGCATGGGGCATGGGGCATGGGGCATGGGGCATGGGGCATGGGGCATGGGGCATGGGACATGGGACATGGGACATGGGACATGGGACATGGGACATGGGACATGGGACATGGGACATGGGACATGGGACATGGGGCATGGGGCATGGGACATGAGACATGAGACATGGGGCATGAGACATGGGGCATGGGGCATGGGACATGGGGACATGGGGCATGGGACATGGGACATGAGACATGGGGACATGGGAGACATGGGGCATGGGGACATGGGGCATGGGGCATGGGGACATGGGGCATGGGGACATGGGGACATGGGAGACATGGGGACATGGGGACATGGGAGACATGGGGAGACATGAGACAAGAGACACAAGAGACAAGAGACAAGAGACAAGAGACAAGAGACAAGAGACAAGAGACAAGAGACAAGAGACAAGAGACAAGAGACAAGAGACAAGAGACATGAGACAAGAGACAAGAGACAAGAGACAAGAGACAAGAGACAAGAGACAAGAGACAAGAGACAAGAGACATGAGACATGAGACATGAGACATGAGACAAGAGACAAGAGACAAGAGACAAGAGACAAGAGACAAGAGACATGAGACAAGAGACATGAGACATGAGACATGAGACATGAGACATGAGACAAGAGACAAGAGACATGAGACAAGAGACATGAGACATGAGACATGAGACATGAGACATGAGACATGAGACATGAGACAAGAGACAAGAGACAAGAGACATGAGACATGAGACAAGAGACATGAGACAAGAGACAAGAGACATGAGACATGAGACATGAGACAAGAGACATGAGACATGAGACATGAGACATGAGACATGAGACATGAGACATGAGACATGAGACATGAGACATGAGACATGAGACATGAGACATGAGACATGAGACATGAGACATGAGACATGAGACATGAGACATGAGACATGAGACATGAGACATGAGACATGAGACATGAGACATGAGACATGAGACATGAGACATGAGACATGAGACATGAGACATGAGACATGAGACATGAGACATGAGACATGAGACATGAGACATGAGACATGAGACATGAGACATGAGACATGAGACATGAGACATGAGACATGAGACATGAGACATGAGACATGAGACATGAGACATGAGACATGAGACATGAGACATGAGACATGAGACATGAGACATGAGACATGAGACATGAGACATGAGACATGAGACATGAGACATGAGACATGAGACATGAGACATGAGACATGAGACATGAGACATGAGACATGAGACATGAGACATGAGACATGAGACATGAGACATGAGACATGAGACATGAGACATGAGACATGAGACATGAGACATGAGACATGAGACATGAGACATGAGACATGAGACATGAGACATGAGACATGAGAGATGAGACATGAGACATGAGACATGAGACATGAGACATGAGACATGAGACATGAGACATGAGACATGAGACATGAGACATGAGACATGAGACAAGAGACAAGAGACAAGAGACAAGAGACAAGAGACAAGAGACAAGAGACAAGAGACAAGAGACAAGAGACAAGAGACAAGAGACAAGAGACAAGAGACAAGAGACAAGAGACAAGAGACAAGAGACAAGAGACAAGAGACAAGAGACAAGAGACATGAGACAAGAGACATGAGACAAGAGACATGAGACATGAGACATGAGACATGAGACATGAGACATGAGACATGAGACATGAGACATGAGACATGAGACATGAGACATGAGACATGAGACATGAGACATGAGACATGAGACATGAGACATGAGACATGAGACATGAGACATGAGACATGAGACATGAGACATGAGACATGAGACATGAGACATGAGACATGAGACATGAGACATGAGACATGAGACATGAGACATGAGACAGAGACAGAGACAGAGACAGAGACAGAGACAGAGACAGAGACAGAGACAGAGACAGAGACAGAGACATGAGACATGAGACAGAGACAGAGACAAGAGACATGAGACAAGAGACATGAGACAAGAGACATGAGACAAGAGACATGAGACAAGAGACATGAGACATGAGACATGAGACATGAGACATGAGACATGAGACATGAGACATGAGACATGAGACATGAGACATGAGACATGAGACATGAGACATGGGGACATGGGACATGAGACATGAGACATGAGACATGAGACATGAGACATGAGACATGAGACATGAGACATGAGACATGAGACATGAGACATGGGACATGGGACATGGGACATGGGACATGGGACATGGGACATGGGACATGAGACATGAGACATGAGACATGAGACATGAGACATGAGACATGAGACATGGGACATGGGACATGGGACATGGGACATGGGACATGGGACATGGGACATGGGACATGGGACATGGGACATGGGACATGAGACATGAGACATGGGACATGAGACATGGGACATGAGACATGGGACATGGGACATGGGACATGGGACATGAGACATGGGACATGAGACATGAGACATGAGACATGAGACATGAGACATGAGACATGAGACATGAGACATGAGACATGAGACATGAGACATGAGACATGAGACATGAGACATGAGACATGAGACATGAGACATGAGACATGAGACATGAGACATGAGACATGAGACATGAGACATGAGACATGAGACATGAGACATGAGACATGAGACATGAGACATGAGACATGAGACATGAGACATGAGACATGAGACATGAGACATGAGACATGAGACATGAGACATGAGACATGAGACATGAGACATGAGACATGAGACTTGAGACATGAGACATGAGACATGAGACATGAGACATGAGACATGAGACATGAGACATGAGACATGAGACATGAGACATGAGACATGAGACATGAGACATGAGACATGAGACATGAGACATGAGACATGAGACATGAGACATGAGACATGAGACATGAGACATGAGACATGAGACATGAGACATGAGACATGAGACATGAGACATGAGACATGAGACATGAGACATGAGACATGAGAAATGAGACATGAGACATGAGACATGAGACATGAGACATGAGACATGAGACATGAGACATGAGACATGAGACATGAGATGAGACATGAGACATGAGACATGAGACATGAGACATGAGACATGAGACATGAGACAAGAGACAAGAGACAAGAGACAAGAGACAAGAGACAAGAGACATGAGACAAGAGACAAGAGACATGAGACAAGAGACAAGAGACAAGAGACATGAGACATGAGACATGAGACAAGAGACAAGAGACATGAGACAAGAGACATGAGACATGAGACAAGAGACATGAGACATGAGACATGAGACATGAGACATGAGACATGAGACATGAGACATGAGACATGAGACATGAGACATGAGACATGAGACATGAGACATGAGACATGAGACATGAGACATGAGACATGAGACATGAGACATGAGACATGAGACATGAGACATGAGACATGAGACATGAGACATGAGACATGAGACATGAGACATGAGACATGAGACATGAGACATGAGACATGAGACATGAGACATGAGACATGAGACATGAGACATGAGACATGAGACATGAGACATGAGACATGAGACATGAGACATGAGACATGAGACATGAGACATGAGACATGAGACATGAGACATGAGACATGAGACATGAGACATGAGACATGAGACATGAGACATGAGACATGAGACATGAGACATGAGACATGAGACATGAGACATGAGACATGAGACATGAGACATGAGACATGAGACATGAGACATGAGACATGAGACATGAGACATGAGACATGAGACATGAGACATGAGACATGAGACATGAGACATGAGACATGAGACATGAGACATGAGACATGAGACATGAGACATGAGACATGAGACATGAGACATGAGACATGAGACATGAGACATGAGACATGAGACATGAGACATGAGACATGAGACATGAGACATGAGACATGAGACATGAGACATGAGACATGAGACATGAGACATGAGACATGAGACATGAGACATGAGACATGAGACATGAGACATGAGACATGAGACATGAGACATGAGACAAGAGACAAGAGACAAGAGACAAGAGACAAGAGACAAGAGACAAGAGACAAGAGACAAGAGACAAGAGACAAGAGACAAGAGACAAGAGACAAGAGACAAGAGACAAGAGACAAGAGACAAGAGACAAGAGACAAGAGACAAGAGACAAGAGACATGAGACATGAGACATGAGACATGAGACATGAGACATGAGACATGAGACATGAGACATGAGACATGAGACATGAGACATGAGACATGAGACATGAGACATGAGACATGAGACATGAGACATGAGACATGAGACATGAGACATGAGACATGAGACATGAGACATGAGACAGAGACAGAGACAGAGACAGAGACAGAGACAGAGACAGAGACAGAGACAGAGACAGAGACAGAGACATGAGACAGAGACATGAGACATGAGACATGAGACATGAGACATGAGACATGGGACATGGGACATGGGACATGGGACATGGGACATGGGACATGGGACATGGGACATGGGACATGGGACATGGGACATGGGACATGGGACATGGGACATGGGACATGGGACATGGGACATGGGACATGGGACATGGGACATGGGACATGGGACATGGGACATGGGGCATGGGGCATGGGACATGGGACATGGGGCATGGGGCATGGGGCATGGGGCATGGGACATGGGACATGGGGCATGGGGCATGGGGCATGGGGCATGGGGCATGGGGCATGGGGCATGGGGCATGGGACATGGGACATGGGGCATGGGGCATGGGGCATGGGGCATGGGGCATGGGGCATGGGACATGGGACATGGGACATGGGACATGGGACATGGGACATGGGACATGGGGCATGGGGCATGGGGACATGGGACATGGGACATGGGACATGGGACATGGGACATGGGACATGGGGCATGGGGCATGGGGCATGGGGCATGGGGCATGGGGCATGGGGCATGGGGCATGGGGCATGGGGCATGGGGCATGGGGCATGGGGCATGGGGCATGGGGCATGAGGCATGAGACATGAGACAAGAGGAGACAAGAGACAAGAGACAAGAGACAAGAGACAAGAGACAAGAGACAAGAGACAAGAGACAAGAGACAAGAGACAAGAGACAAGAGACAAGAGACAAGAGACAAGAGACAAGAGACATGAGACATGAGACAAGAGACAAGAGACAAGAGACAAGAGACAAGAGACAAGAGACAAGAGACAAGAGACAAGAGACAAGAGACAAGAGACAAGAGACAAGAGACAAGAGACAAGAGACAAGAGACAAGAGACAAGAGACAAGAGACAAGAGACAAGAGACAAGAGACAAGAGACAAGAGACAAGAGACAAGAGACAAGAGACAAGAGACAAGAGACAAGAGACAAGAGAGACAAGAGACAAGAGACAAGAGACAAGAGACAAGAGACAAGAGACAAGAGACAAGAGACAAGAGACAAGAGACAAGAGACAAGAGACAAGAGACAAGAGACAAGAGACAAGAGACAAGAGACAAGAGACATGAGACATGAGACATGAGACATGAGACATGAGACATGAGAC
The DNA here is from genome assembly GCA_023375725.1 of Nephotettix cincticeps. Classification (NCBI taxonomy): domain Eukaryota; kingdom Metazoa; phylum Arthropoda; class Insecta; order Hemiptera; family Cicadellidae; genus Nephotettix; species Nephotettix cincticeps. The sequence continues at coordinate 108,765 of JAGISJ010000026.1, forward strand.
ATGAGACATGAGACATGAGACATGAGACATGAGACATGAGACATGAGACATGAGACATGAGACATGAGACATGAGACATGAGACATGAGACATGAGACATGAGACATGAGACATGAGACATGAGACATGAGACATGAGACATGAGACATGAGACATGAGACATGAGACATGAGACATGAGACATGAGACATGAGACATGAGACATGAGACATGAGACATGAGACATGAGACATGAGACATGAGACATGAGACATGAGACATGAGACATGAGACATGAGACATGAGACATGAGACATGAGACATGAGACATGAGACATGAGACATGAGACATGAGAGACATGAGAGACATGAGAGACATGAGACATGAGACATGAGACATGAGACATGAGACATGAGACATGAGACATGAGACATGAGACATGAGACATGAGACATGAGACATGAGACATGAGACATGAGACATGAGACATGAGACATGAGACATGAGACATGAGACATGAGACATGAGACATGAGACATGAGACATGAGACATGAGACATGAGACATGAGACATGAGACATGAGACATGAGACATGAGACATGAGACATGAGACATGAGACATGAGACATGAGACATGAGACATGAGACATGAGACATGAGACATGAGACATGAGACATGAGACATGAGACATGAGACATGAGACATGAGACATGAGACATGAGACATGAGACATGAGACATGAGACATGAGACATGAGACATGAGACATGAGACATGAGAACATGAGACATGAGACATGAGACATGAGACATGAGACATGAGACATGAGACATGAGACATGAGACATGAGACATGAGACATGAGACATGAGACATGAGACATGAGACATGAGACATGAGACATGAGACATGAGACATGAGACATGAGACATGAGACATGAGACATGAGACATGAGACATGAGACATGAGACATGAGACATGAGACATGAGACATGAGACATGAGACATGAGACATGAGACATGAGACATGAGACAAGAGACATGAGACATGAGACATGAGACAAGAGACATGAGACATGAGACATGAGACAAGAGACAAGAGACATGAGACATGAGACAAGAGACAAGAGACATGAGACATGAGACATGAGACATGAGACATGAGACATGAGACAAGAGACATGAGACATGAGACAAGAGACATGAGACAAGAGACATGAGACATGAGACATGAGACATGAGACATGAGACATGAGACATGAGACATGAGACATGAGACATGAGACATGAGACATGAGACATGAGACATGAGACATGAGACATGAGACATGAGACATGAGACATGAGACATGAGACATGAGACATGAGACATGAGACATGAGACATGAGACATGAGACATGAGACATGAGACATGAGACATGAGACATGAGACATGAGACATGAGACAGAGACATGAGACATGAGACAGAGACAGAGACAGAGACAGAGACAGAGACAGAGACAGAGACAGAGACATGAGACATGAGACATGAGACATGAGACATGAGACATGAGACATGAGACATGAGACATGAGACATGAGACATGAGACATGAGACATGAGACATGAGACATGGGACATGGGACATGGGACATGGGACATGGGACATGGGACATGGGACATGGGACATGGGACATGGGACATGGGACATGGGACATGGGACATGGGACATGGGACATGGGACATGGGGCATGGGCATGGGGCATGGGGACATGGGACAATGGGGCATGGGGCATGGGAGGGGCATGGGGCATGGACATGGGGCATGGGGCATGGGGCATGGGGCATGGGGCATGGGGCATGGGGCATGGGCATGGGGCAGACATGGGGCATGGGGCATGGGGCATGGGGCATGGGGCATGGGGGCATGGGGCATGGGGCATGGGGCATGGGGGCATGGGCATCATGGGCATGGGGCATGGGGCATGGGGCATGGGGCATGGGGCATGGGGCATGGGGCATGGGGCATGGGGCATGGGGCATGGGGCATGGGGCATGGGGCATGGGGCATGGGGCATGGGGCATGGGGCATGGGGCATGGGGCATGGGGCATGGGGCATGGGGCATGGGGCATGGGGCATGGGACAAGAGACAAGAGACAAGAGACAAGAGACAAGAGACAAGAGACAAGAGACAAGAGACAAGAGACAAGAGACAAGAGACAAGAGACAAGAGACAAGAGACAAGAGACAAGAGACAAGAGACAAGAGACAAGAGACAAGAGACAAGTGACAAGAGACAAGAGACAAGAGACAAGAGACAAGAGACAAGAGACAAGAGACAAGAGACAAGAGACAAGAGACAAGAGACAAGAGACAAGAGACAAGAGACAAGAGACAAGAGACATGAGACATGAGACATGAGACATGAGACATGAGACATGAGACATGAGACATGAGACAAGAGACAAGAGACAAGAGACAAGAGACAAGAGACATGAGACATGAGACATGAGACATGAGACATGAGACATGAGACATGAGACATGAGACATGAGACATGAGACATGAGACATGAGACATGAGACATGAGACATGAGACATGAGACATGAGACATGAGACATGAGACATGAGACATGAGACATGAGACATGAGACATGAGACATGAGACATGAGACATGAGACATGAGACATGAGACATGAGACATGAGACATGAGACATGAGACATGAGACATGAGACATGAGACATGAGACATGAGACATGAGACATGAGACATGAGACATGAGACATGAGACATGAGACATGAGACATGAGACATGAGACATGAGACATGAGACATGAGACATGAGACATGAGACATGAGACATGAGACATGAGACATGAGACATGAGACATGAGACATGAGACATGAGACATGAGACATGAGACATGAGACATGAGACATGAGACATGAGACATGAGACATGAGACATGAGACATGAGACATGAGACATGAGACATGAGACATGAGACATGAGACATGAGACATGAGACATGAGACATGAGACATGAGACATGAGACATGAGACATGAGACATGAGACATGAGACATGAGACATGAGACATGAGACATGAGACATGAGACATGAGACATGAGACATGAGACAAGAGACAAGAGACAAGAGACAAGAGACAAGAGACATGAGACAAGAGACAAGAGACAAGAGACAAGAGACAAGAGACATGAGACAAGAGACATGAGACATGAGACATGAGACATGAGACATGAGACATGAGACATGAGACATGAGACATGAGACATGAGACATGAGACATGAGACATGAGACATGAGACATGAGACATGAGACATGAGACATGAGACATGAGACATGAGACATGAGACATGAGACATGAGACATGAGACATGAGACATGAGAGAGACATGAGACATGAGACATGAGACATGAGACATGAGACATGAGACATGAGACATGAGACATGAGACATGAGACATGAGACATGAGACAAGAGACAAGAGACAAGAGACAAGAGACAAGAGACAAGAGACAAGAGACAAGAGACAAGAGACAAGAGACAAGAGACAAGAGACAAGAGACAAGAGACAAGAGACAAGAGACAAGAGACAAGAGACAAGAGACAAGAGACAAGAGACAAGAGACAAGAGACAAGAGACAAGAGACAAGAGACAAGAGACAAGAGACAAGAGACAAGAGACAAGAGACAAGAGACAAGAGACAAGAGACAAGAGACAAGAGACAAGAGACAAGAGACAAGAGACAAGAGACAAGAGACAAGAGACAAGAGACAAGAGACATGAGACATGAGACATGAGACATGAGACATGAGACATGAGACATGAGACATGAGACATGAGACATGAGACATGAGACATGAGACATGAGACATGAGACATGAGACATGAGACATGAGACATGAGACATGAGACATGAGACAAGAGACAAGAGACAAGAGACATGAGACAAGAGACAAGAGACAAGAGACAAGAGACAAGAGACAAGAGACAAGAGACAAGAGACAAGAGACAAGAGACAAGAGACAAGAGACAAGAGACAAGAGACAAGAGACAAGAGACAAGAGACAAGAGACAAGAGACAAGAGACAAGAGACATGAGACAAGAGACAAGAGACAAGAGACAAGAGACAAGAGACAAGAGACAAGAGACAAGAGACAAGAGACAAGAGACAAGAGACAAGAGACAAGAGACAAGAGACAAGAGACAAGAGACAGAGACAGAGACAGAGACAGAGACAGAGACAGAGACAGAGACAGAGACAGAGACAGAGACAGAGACAGAGACAGAGACAGAGACAGAGACAGAGACAGAGACAGAGACAGAGACAGAGACAGAGACAAGAGACATGAGACATGAGACATGAGACATGAGACATGAGACATGAGACATGAGACATGAGACATGAGACATGAGACATGAGACATGAGACATGAGACATGAGACATGAGACATGAGACATGAGACATGAGACATGAGACATGAGACATGAGACATGAGACATGAGACATGAGACATGAGACATGAGACATGAGACATGAGACATGAGACATGAGACATGAGACATGAGACATGAGACATGAGACATGAGACATGAGACATGAGACATGAGACATGAGACATGAGACATGAGACATGAGACATGAGACATGAGACATGAGACATGAGACATGAGACATGAGACATGAGACATGAGACATGAGACATGAGACATGAGACATGAGACATGAGACATGAGACATGAGACATGAGACATGAGACATGAGACATGAGACATGAGACATGAGACATGAGACATGTGACATGTGACATGTGACATGTGACATGAGACATGAGACATGAGACATGAGACATGAGACATGAGACATGAGACATGAGACATGAGACATGAGACATGAGACATGAGACATGAGACATGAGACATGAGACATGAGACATGAGACATGAGACATGGGACATGGGACATGGGACATGGGACATGGGACATGGGACATGGGACATGAGACATGAGACATGAGACATGAGACATGAGACATGAGACATGAGACATGGGACATGGGACATGGGACATGGGACATGGGACATGGGACATGGGACATGGGACATGGGACATGGGACATGGGACATGGGACATGGGACATGGGACATGGGACATGGGGCATGGGGCATGGGGCATGGGGCATGGGGCATGGGGCATGGGGCATGGGGCATGGGGCATGGGGCATGGGGCATGGGGCATGGGGCATGGGGCATGGGACATGAGACATGAGACATGAGACATGAGACATGAGACATGAGACATGAGACATGAGACATGAGACATGAGACATGAGACATGAGACATGAGACATGAGACATGAGACATGAGACATGAGACATGAGACATGAGACATGAGACATGAGACATGAGACATGAGACATGAGACATGAGACATGAGACATGAGACATGAGACATGAGACATGAGACATGAGACATTAGACATGAGACATGAGACATGAGACATGAGACATGAGACATGAGACATGAGACATGAGACATGAGACATGAGACATGAGACATGAGACATGAGACATGAGACATGAGACATGAGACATGAGACATGAGACATGAGACATGAGACATGAGACATGAGACATGAGACATGAGACATGAGACATGAGACATGAGACATGAGACATGAGACATGAGACATGAGACATGAGACATGAGACATGAGACATGAGACATGAGACATGAGACATGAGACATGAGACATGAGACATGAGACATGAGACATGAGACATGAGACATGAGACATGAGACATGAGACATGAGACATGAGACATGAGACATTAGACATGAGACATGAGACATGAGACATGAGACATGAGACATGAGACATGAGACATGAGACAAGAGACAAGAGACAAGAGACAAGAGACAAGAGACAAGAGACAAGAGACAAGAGACAAGAGACAAGAGACAAGAGACAAGAGACAAGAGACAAGAGACAAGAGACAAGAGACATGAGACAAGAGACAAGAGACAAGAGACAAGAGACAAGAGACAAGAGACAAGAGACAAGAGACAAGAGACAAGAGACAAGAGACAAGAGACAAGAGACAAGAGACAAGAGACAAGAGACAAGAGACAAGAGACAAGAGACAAGAGACAAGAGACAAGAGACAAGAGACAAGAGACATGAGACATGAGACATGAGACATGAGACATGAGACATGAGACAAGAGACAAGAGACAAGAGACAAGAGACAAGAGACAAGAGACATGAGACATGAGACATGAGACATGAGACATGAGACATGAGACATGAGACATGAGACATGAGACATGAGACATGAGACATGAGACATGAGACATGAGACATGAGACATGAGACATGAGACATGAGACATGAGACATGAGACATGAGACATGAGACATGAGACATGAGACATGAGACATGAGACATGAGACATGAGACATGAGACATGAGACATGAGACATGAGACATGAGACATGAGACATGAGACATGAGACATGAGACATGAGACATGAGACATGAGACATGAGACATGAGACATGAGACATGAGACATGAGACATGAGACATGAGACATGAGACATGAGACATGAGAGATGAGACATGAGACATGAGACATGAGACATGAGACATGAGACATGAGACATGAGACATGAGACATGAGACATGAGACATGAGACATGAGACATGAGACATGAGACATGAGACATGAGACATGAGACATGAGACATGAGACATGAGACATGAGACATGAGACATGAGACATGAGACATGAGACATGAGACATGAGACATGAGACATGAGACATGAGACATGAGACATGAGACATGAGACATGAGACATGAGACATGAGACATGAGACATGAGACATGAGACATGAGACATGAGACATGAGACATGAGACATGAGACATGAGACATGAGACATGAGACATGAGACATGAGACATGAGACATGAGACATGTGACATGTGACATGTGACATGTGACATGTGACATGTGACATGTGACATGTGACATGTGACATGTGACATGTGACATGTGACATGTGACATGTGACATGTGACATGAGACATGAGACATGAGACATGAGACATGAGACATGAGACATGAGACATGAGACATGAGACATGAGACATGAGACATGAGACATGAGACATGAGACATGAGACATGAGACATGAGACATGAGACATGAGACATGAGACATGAGACATGAGACATGAGACATGAGACATGAGACATGAGACATGAGACATGAGACATGAGACATGAGACATGAGACATGAGACATGAGACATGAGACATGAGACATGAGGCATGAGGCATGAGACATGAGACATGAGACATGAGACATGAGACATGAGACATGAGACATGAGACATGAGACATGAGACATGAGACATGAGACATGAGACATGAGACATGAGACATGAGACATGAGACATGAGACATGAGACATGAGACATGAGACATGAGACATGAGACATGAGACATGAGACATGAGACATGAGACATGAGACATGAGACATGAGACATGAGACATGAGACATGAGACATGAGACATGAGACATGAGACATGAGACATGAGACATGAGACATGAGACATGAGACATGAGACATGAGACATGAGACATGAGACATGAGACATGAGACATGAGACATGGGACATGAGACATGAGACATGAGACATGAGACATGAGACATGAGACATGAGACATGAGACATGAGACATGAGACATGAGACATGAGACATGAGACATGAGACATGAGACATGAGACATGAGACATGAGACATGAGACATGTGACATGTGACATGGGACATGAGACATGAGACATGAGACATGAGACATGAGACATGAGACATGAGACATGAGACATGAGACATGAGACATGAGACATGAGACATGAGACATGAGACATGAGACATGAGACATGAGACATGAGACATGAGACATGAGACATGAGATGAGACATGAGACATGGAGACATGAGACATGGGGCAACATGAGACATGAGACATGAGACATGAGACATGAGACATGAGACATGAGACATGAGACATGAGACATGAGACATGAGACATGAGACATGAGACATGAGACATAAGACATGAGACATGAGACATGACATGAGACATGAGACATGAGACATGAGACATGAGACATGAGACATGAGACAAGAGACATGAGACAAGAGACAAGAGACATGAGACATGAGACATGAGACAAGAGACAAGAGACAAGAGACATGAGACATGAGACATGAGACATGAGACATGAGACAAGAGACAAGAGACATGAGACAAGAGACAAGAGACATGAGACATGAGACAAGAGACAAGAGACAAGAGACAAGAGACAAGAGACAAGAGACAAGAGACAAGAGACATGAGACAAGAGACAAGAGACAAGAGACAAGAGACAAGAGACAAGAGACAAGAGACAAGAGACAAGAGACAAGAGACAAGAGACAAGAGACAAGAGACAAGAGACAAGAGACAAGAGACAAGAGACAAGAGACATGAGACATGAGACATGAGACATGAGACATGAGACATGAGACATGAGACATGAGACATGAGACATGAGACATGAGACATGAGACATGAGACATGAGACATGAGACATGAGACATGAGACATGAGACATGAGACATGAGACATGAGACATGAGACATGAGACATGAGACATGAGACATGAGACATGAGACATGAGACATGAGACATGAGACATGAGACATGAGACATGAGACATGAGACATGAGACATGAGACATGAGACATGAGACATGAGACATGAGACATGAGACATGAGACATGAGACATGAGACATGAGACATGAGACATGAGACATGAGACATGAGACATGAGACATGAGACATGAGACATGAGACATGAGACATGAGACATGAGACATGAGACATGAGACATGAGACATGAGACATGAGACATGAGACATGAGACATGAGACATGAGACATGAGACATGAGACATGAGACATGAGACATGAGACATGAGACATGAGACATGAGACATGAGACATGAGACATGAGACATGAGACATGAGACATGAGACATGAGACATGAGACATGAGACATGAGACATGAGACATGAGACATGAGACATGAGACATGAGACATGAGACATGAGACATGAGACATGAGACATGAGACATGAGACATGAGACATGAGACATGAGACATGAGACATGAGACATGAGACATGAGACATGAGACATGAGACATGAGACATGAGACATGAGACATGAGACATGAGACATGAGACATGAGACATGAGACATGAGACATGAGACATGAGACATGAGACAAGAGACAAGAGACAAGAGACAAGAGACAAGAGACAAGAGACAAGAGACAAGAGACATGAGACAAGAGACAAGAGACAAGAGACAAGAGACAAGAGACAAGAGACAAGAGACAAGAGACAAGAGACAAGAGACATGAGACAAGAGACATGAGACAAGAGACAAGAGACAAGAGACAAGAGACAAGAGACATGAGACAAGAGACATGAGACATGAGACATGAGACATGAGACATGAGACATGAGACATGAGACATGAGACATGAGACATGAGACATGAGACATGAGACATGAGACATGAGACATGAGACATGAGACATGAGACATGAGACATGAGACATGAGACATGAGACATGAGACATGAGACATGAGACATGAGACATGAGACATGAGACATGAGACATGAGACATGAGACAGAGACATGAGACATGAGACAGAGACAGAGACATGAGACATGAGACATGAGACATGAGACATGAGACATGAGACATGAGACATGAGACATGAGACATGAGACATGAGACATGAGACATGAGACATGAGACATGAGACATGAGACATGAGACATGAGACATGAGACATGAGACATGAGACATGAGACATGGACATGGGACATGGGACATGGGACATGGGACATGGGACATGGGACATGGGACATGGGACATGGGACATGGGACATGGGACATGGGACATGGGACATGGGACATGGGACATGGGACATGGGACATGGGACATGGGACATGGGACATGGGACATGGGACATGGGACATGGGACATGGGGCATGGGGCATGGGGCATGGGGCATGGGGCATGGGGCATGGGGCATGGGGCATGGGGCATGGGACATGGGACATGGGACATGGGGCATGGGGCATGGGGCATGGGGCATGGGGCATGGGGCATGGGGCATGGGGCATGGGGCATGGGGCATGGGGCATGGGACATGGGGCATGGGGCATGGGGCATGGGGCATGGGGCATGGGGCATGGGGCATGGGGCATGGGGCATGGGGCATGGGGCATGGGGCATGGGGCATGGGGCATGGGGCATGGGGCATGGGGCATGGGGCATGGGGCATGGGGCATGGGGCATGGGGCATGGGGCATGGGGCATGGGGCATGGGGCATGGGGCATGAGACATGAGACATGAGACAAGAGACAAGAGACAAGAGACAAGAGACAAGAGACAAGAGACAAGAGACAAGAGACAAGAGACAAGAGACAAGAGACAAGAGACAAGAGACAAGAGACAAGAGACAAGAGACAAGAGACAAGAGACAAGAGACAAGAGACAAGAGACAAGAGACAAGAGACAAGAGACAAGAGACAAGAGACAAGAGACAAGAGACAAGAGACAAGAGACATGAGACAAGAGACAAGAGACAAGAGACAAGAGACAAGAGACAAGAGACAAGAGACAAGAGACAAGAGACAAGAGACAAGAGACATGAGACATGAGACATGAGACATGAGACATGAGACATGAGACATGAGACATGAGACATGAGACATGAGACATGAGACATGAGACATGAGACATGAGACATGAGACATGAGACATGAGACATGAGACATGAGACATGAGACATGAGACATGAGACATGAGACATGAGACATGAGACATGAGACATGAGACATGAGACATGAGACATGAGACATGAGACATGAGACATGAGACATGAGACATGAGACATGAGACATGAGACATGAGACATGAGACATGAGACATGAGACATGAGACATGAGACATGAGACATGAGACATGAGACATGAGACATGAGACATGAGACATGAGACATGAGACATGAGACATGAGACATGAGACATGAGACATGAGACATGAGACATGAGACATGAGACATGAGACATGAGACATGAGACATGAGACATGAGACATGAGACATGAGACATGAGACATGAGACATGAGACATGAGACATGAGACATGAGACATGAGACATGAGACATGAGACATGAGACATGAGACATGAGACATGAGACATGAGACATGAGACATGAGACATGAGACATGAGACATGAGACATGAGACATGAGACATGAGACATGAGACATGAGACATGAGACATGAGACATGAGACATGAGACATGAGACATGAGACATGAGACATGAGACATGAGACATGAGACATGAGACAAGAGACATGAGACATGAGACATGAGACAAGAGACAAGAGACAAGAGACAAGAGACAAGAGACAAGAGACAAGAGACAAGAGACAAGAGACAAGAGACAAGAGACATGAGACATGAGACAAGAGACAAGAGACATGAGACATGAGACATGAGACATGAGACATGAGACATGAGACATGAGACATGAGACATGAGACATGAGACATGAGACATGAGACATGAGACATGAGACATGAGACATGAGACATGAGACATGAGACATGAGACATGAGACATGAGACATGAGACATGAGACATGAGACATGAGACATGAGACATGAGACATGAGACATGAGACATGAGACATGAGACATGAGACATGAGACATGAGACATGAGACATGAGACATGAGACATGAGACATGAGACATGAGACAAGAGACAAGAGACAAGAGACAAGAGACAAGAGACATGAGACAAGAGACAAGAGACAAGAGACAAGAGACAAGAGACAAGAGACAAGAGACAAGAGACAAGAGACAAGAGACAAGAGACAAGAGACAAGAGACAAGAGACAAGAGACAAGAGACAAGAGACAAGAGACAAGAGACAAGAGACAAGAGACAAGAGACAAGAGACAAGAGACAAGAGACAAGAGACATGAGACATGAGACATGAGACATGAGACAAGAGACAAGAGACAAGAGACAAGAGACAAGAGACAAGAGACAAGAGACAAGAGACATGAGACATGAGACATGAGACATGAGACATGAGACATGAGACATGAGACATGAGACATGAGACATGAGACATGAGACATGAGACATGAGACATGAGACATGAGACATGAGACATGAGACATGAGACATGAGACATGAGACATGAGACATGAGACATGAGACATGAGACATGAGACATGAGACATGAGACAAGAGACATGAGACAAGAGACATGAGACAAGAGACAAGAGACAAGAGACAAGAGACAAGAGACAAGAGACAAGAGACATGAGACAAGAGACAAGAGACAAGAGACAAGAGACAAGAGACAAGAGACATGAGACAAGAGACATGAGACATGAGACATGAGACATGAGACATGAGACATGAGACATGAGACATGAGACATGAGACATGAGACATGAGACATGAGACATGAGACATGAGACATGAGACATGAGACATGAGACATGAGACATGAGACATGAGACATGAGACATGAGACATGAGACATGAGACATGAGACATGAGACATGAGACAGAGACATGAGACATGAGACATGAGACATGAGACATGAGACATGAGACATGAGACATGAGACATGAGACATGAGACATGAGACATGAGACATGAGACATGAGACATGAGACATGAGACATGAGACATGAGACATGAGACATGAGACATGAGACATGAGACATGAGACATGAGACATGAGACATGAGACATGAGACATGAGACATGAGACATGAGACATGAGACATGAGACATGAGACATGAGACATGAGACATGAGACATGAGACATGAGACATGAGACATGAGACATGAGACATGAGACATGAGACATGAGACATGAGACATGAGACATGAGACATGAGACATGAGACATGAGACATGAGACATGAGACAGAGACATGAGACATGAGACATGAGACATGAGACATGAGACATGAGACATGAGACATGAGACATGAGACATGAGACATGAGACATGAGACATGAGACATGAGACATGAGACATGGACATGAGACATGAGACAGGAGAGACATGAGACATGAGACATGAGACAGACATGAGACATGAGACATGAGACATGAGACAGAGACATGAGACATGAGACATGAGACATGAGACATGAGACATGAGACATGAGACATGAGACATGAGACATGAGACATGAGACATGAGACATGAGACATGAGACATGAGACATGAGACATGAGACATGAGACATGAGACATGAGACATGAGACATGAGACATGAGACATGAGACATGGGACATGAGACATGAGACATGAGACATGAGACATGAGACATGAGACATGAGACATGAGACATGAGACATGGGACATGAGACATGAGACATGAGACATGAGACATGAGACATGAGACATGAGACATGAGACATGAGACATGAGACATGAGACATGAGACATGAGACATGAGACATGAGACATGAGACATGAGACATGAGACATGAGACATGAGACATGAGACATGAGACATGAGACATGAGACATGAGACATGAGACATGGGACATGAGACATGAGACATGGGACATGAGACATGAGACATGAGACATGAGACATGAGACATGAGACATGAGACATGAGACATGAGACATGAGACATGAGACATGAGACATGGAGACATGAGACATGAGACATGAGATGGGGACATGAGACATGGGGCAAGGAGACATGAGACATGAGACATGAGACATGAGACATGAGACATGAGACATGAACATGAGACATGAGACATGAGACATGAGACATGAGACATGAGACATGAGACATGAGACATGAGACATGAGACATGAGACATGAGACATGAGACATGAGACATGAGACATGAGACATGAGACATGAGACATGAGACATGAGACATGAGACATGAGACATGGGACAAGAGACAAGAGACAAGAGACAAGAGACAAGAGACAAGAGACATGAGACATGGACAAGAGACATGAGACATGAGACATGAGACATGACAAGAGAGACATGACAGAGACATGAGACATGAGACATGACGAGATGAGACAGAGACAATGAGACATGACAGAGAGAGACATGAGACATGAGACATGAGACATGAGACATGAGACATGAGACATGAGACATGAGACATGAGACATGAGACATGAGACATGAGACAAGAGACAAGAGACAAGAGACAAGAGACAAGAGACAAGAGACATGAGACAAGAGACAAGAGACAAGAGACAAGAGACAAGAGACAAGAGACAAGAGACAAGAGACAAGAGACAAGAGACAAGAGACATGAGACATGAGACATGAGACATGAGACATGAGACATGAGACATGAGACAAGAGACAAGAGACAAGAGACAAGAGACAAGAGACAAGAGACAAGAGACAAGAGACAAGAGACAAGTGACATGAGACATGAGACATGAGACATGAGACATGAGACATGAGACATGAGACATGAGACATGAGACATGAGACATGAGACATGAGACATGAGACATGAGACATGAGACATGAGACATGAGACATGAGACATGAGACAAGAGACAAGAGACATGAGACATGAGACATGAGACATGAGACATGAGACATGAGACATGAGACATGAGACATGAGACATGAGACATGAGACATGAGACATGAGACATGAGACATGAGACATGAGACATGAGACATGAGACATGAGACATGAGACATGAGACATGAGACATGAGACATGAGACATGAGACATGAGACATGAGACATGAGACATGAGACATGAGACATGAGACATGAGACATGAGACATGAGACATGAGACATGAGACATGAGACATGAGACATGAGACATGAGACATGAGACATGAGACATGAGACATGAGACATGAGACATGAGACATGAGACATGAGACATGAGACATGAGACATGAGACATGAGACATGAGACATGAGACATGAGACATGAGACATGAGACATGAGACATGAGACATGAGACATGAGACATGAGACATGAGACATGAGACATGAGACATGAGACATGAGACATGAGACATGAGACATGAGACATGAGACATGAGACATGAGACATGAGACATGAGACATGAGACATGAGACATGAGACATGAGACATGAGACATGAGACATGAGACATGAGACATGAGACATGAGACATGAGACATGAGACATGAGACATGAGACATGAGACATGAGACATGAGACATGAGACATGAGACATGAGACATGAGACATGAGACATGAGACATGAGACATGAGACATGAGACATGAGACATGAGACATGAGACATGAGACATGAGACATGAGACATGAGACATGAGACATGAGACATGAGACATGAGACATGAGACATGAGACATGAGACATGAGACATGAGACATGAGACATGAGACATGAGACATGAGACATGAGACATGAGACATGAGACATGAGACATGAGACATGAGACATGAGACATGAGACATGAGACATGAGACATGAGACATGAGACATGAGACATGAGACATGAGACATGAGACATGAGACATGAGACATGAGACATGAGACATGAGACATGAGACATGAGACATGAGACATGAGACATGAGACATGAGACATGAGACATGAGACATGAGACATGAGACATGAGACATGAGACATGAGACATGAGACATGAGACATGAGACATGAGACATGAGACATGAGACATGAGACATGAGACATGAGACATGAGACATGAGACATGAGACATGAGACATGAGACATGAGACATGAGACATGAGACATGAGACATGAGACATGAGACATGAGACATGAGACATGAGACATGAGACATGAGACATGAGACATGAGACATGAGACATGAGACATGAGACATGAGACATGAGACATGAGACATGAGACATGAGACATGAGACATGAGACATGAGACATGAGACATGAGACATGAGACATGAGACATGAGACATGAGACATGAGACATGAGACATGAGACATGAGACATGAGACATGAGACATGAGACATGAGACATGAGACATGAGACATGAGACATGAGACATGAGACATGAGACATGAGACATGAGACATGAGACATGAGACATGAGACATGAGACATGAGACATGAGACATGAGACATGAGACATGAGACATGAGACATGAGACATGAGACATGAGACATGAGACATGAGACATGAGACATGAGACATGAGACATGAGACATGAGACATGAGACATGAGACATGAGACATGAGACATGAGACATGAGACATGAGACATGAGACATGAGACATGAGACATGAGACATGAGACATGAGACATGAGACATGAGACATGAGACATGAGACATGAGACATGAGACATGAGACATGAGACATGAGACATGAGACATGAGACATGAGACATGAGACATGAGACATGAGACATGAGACATGAGACATGAGACATGAGACATGAGACATGAGACATGAGACATGAGACATGAGACATGAGACATGAGACATGAGACATGAGACATGAGACATGAGACATGAGACATGAGACATGAGACATGAGACATGAGACATGAGACATGAGACATGAGACATGAGACATGAGACATGAGACATGAGACATGAGACATGAGACATGAGACATGAGACATGAGACATGAGACATGAGACATGAGACATGAGACATGAGACATGAGACATGAGACATGAGACATGAGACATGAGACATGAGACATGAGACATGAGACATGAGACATGAGACATGAGACATGAGACATGAGACATGAGACATGAGACATGAGACATGAGACATGAGACATGAGACATGAGACATGAGACATGAGACATGAGACATGAGACATGAGACATGAGACATGAGACATGAGACATGAGACATGAGACATGAGACATGAGACATGAGACATGAGACATGAGACATGAGACATGAGACATGAGACATGAGACATGAGACATGAGACATGAGACATGAGACAAGAGACATGAGACAAGAGACAAGAGACAAGAGACAAGAGACAAGAGACAAGAGACAAGAGACAAGAGACAAGAGACAAGAGACAAGAGACAAGAGACAAGAGACAAGAGACAAGAGACAAGAGACAAGAGACAAGAGACAAGAGACAGAGACAAGAGACAAGAGACAAGAGACAAGAGACAAGA